>MU911946.1:33967-48967 GCA_036418165.1 Cooperia oncophora | reverse complement strand
TCGAAATGGACCGGTGTTTCCAAATTTGTGCAGCAATGCATATTAGACGGGAGCACCGTTTACAAGTAAACGTTCCCATTGCCTTCAGGTGTGCTTAAATGTTGATGTCATGATCATACGTAATGACCTGATAACCACTTTTCGCCTCTGCCTAATGTATACCTTTGCAAAAAGCATAAATTCCAATCTAAGTTAATTCTTCCTCTCGGAACTTCTTAATTCAAGCGGTAGAAACACACAGCNGTTTAATGANAGGAAATTANGTTTCCAAGCTCAGGAAGAAGCGCTGGAGCCTAATTATATCCGTCCACGTCAAGCCCTCGCCCATTTTGGCCACGCCCACCGGGTATCTAAGTCACGTTGCCGTAGGTGTCGATGCCAGATATCATTCTTCTCACCCAAAACGTTCAAAAATGCTCGATTCGATAGCAACCAGAACACACACGCGCGTTGTCCATGCAATATCGATACTGTTGTCGTGAGGTGATGTGTTTGGTGTGCACCCAGATTTATTTACGGTTCCTTTAATGGTACGGTTGTTCGCCTACTGAAGGGCAACTGTGGTGTCCGCGGTGAAGGAGCAGTTTGCAGAAAGGAATATGCGGCTGACCAGACTTCAAACGGTACTAAAAAACAAAATCTAGATGTTTCCTGGAATAATCCTGCGACGCCTCTGTGTTTACTCCACTATCCAAGGCTTGGACTTAATGTGCAGACGACTGAGTCACCCAAAATACTCTCGCAGAGGCAATATGGTCTACATCGAGCCCATTCTGTCGAGTGGTCTTCTTTTCGCCAGGGTACAGCATAGTGATGTATGAAATGGTTGTGTAGGTACGACCCCCCCCCTTCTCCAATTCCTACCTCCGAATTTCCCATGTTCCACTTTTTCACCCAAAAATTTTACGTCGAGCGGGCGGGCGGGCGGGGGCGGCGGCGGTAACTAGCACATATGAAACATAAAAATCACGAAATTCTCGCAAAGCGGCAAACTTTTCTCAAACCCATGTACGACCCCCCCCCCTTTCACAGCAACGACCAGATGCAACCCCCCCCTACCCAGCGCACAAGTAAAACCCCCATGTGTGTTCCACTCAACAGTGCTCTACCCTGTGTCGTGCAATCTGCGACGTGGAACATGATATTGGACTTCTGCTAGTGAGAAGGGGCTTTCATGTGCAACTTTAGGGAACACTGCCTCTGCGTTGCTGCGTTTTCCGATGCCACGCCATGGAGCGCAATGTTTCCGTCGACTTAAAGCTTATGGCAAACTGATTTAGCGCAAAAGAAACTTCAACAACAATTCATGTTTCTCTTAATATGGCAAACAACCCATTAGCTGGCTCAAAGAATGGTTTGGTCCATGCTAAGCCCCACAGAGTAATTACTCAGCGCTTCTGTGAATCAATTCCTACTTTTCAAAGAAAGAATAGGTGTAGTGAAGGTCTTCCGAGATTGCTGGATGGAAACGGGGGGTTGTGTACTTGGGGGAGGGGTCTCCTTAGTGCAGCTGCAGGCATTGCCACGCATGTTTAAGGAAAAATTTCGCTCTAGTAAAGCTGCAGCAAAATTGCTGAAATTTTTCCAGCGTGCGAAGCCGAAGTCCTACGTTAAGTCTCGACAAAGCTCATTAATCGAAGGGTAGAAAAACCAGTGTTTACCAGAAATTTTCCGCGTTATTTTCGAAGCAAAGACCGCTAGCGAGCTTTATGACGGTTGCAGATGATAATGGGCATTTCCAAGAAGGACTTAAGTTAGTGGAAGTGCAGAGGGTCACGCAGAGCTTCATTCTCACATTATGCAGCACAACCTCAAGACTTGGGCAGATTTTTCGAAAGCCTGAAAGATGAGGAGGAGGGGCTTCCAGGAGCGAGTCGTGGCAACCGATTTTCCGCGGCGTGATGCATGCCAAAGCTTCTCGTCGAAGCCAAATCTGAAAGCAAAAAGAGGGAAAGAATGGAAAACATCAATAGAAACTGGATGGAGGGAGATTTCAGATAATTTGATCATAGTCTTCGAAAGGCATCACTGTTCTGCTTCTGCCTGCGGGTGTGTAGCATCGTCCGGTGCAGCTGGTGGACGTGGCCTGCGCATCCTTGCGGCGAGAGGACAGATCTCGTGTGTGGCCGTTTGAATAGGGATATTGAGGGGACGGTAAGGGTTGATATCACCCAGGATCGAGCCTTGTGTTCAGAATGTTTAACTAATACCAGGTTTTTTTACAACGCACTCTTCGATTCGGTACACCCCGGAACACTCCTCGGATAGGCGTTCGCTAGACCGATTCAGCCACAAAATTGTTCTCGAACCAGGAATGAGGACTGTCATCATCTGCGTCCGTTATGATCGCCTTTTGCTGACCAAATAAATATGAAACTGGAGACCGAATAAGAATAGTCAATATCACCTTTGAAAGTGAGCTGAGAGCGGTCGATTGGATGAACGTTGAGTTTGCTGGTGGTCGGATACTCGTCCTGCCGCAAAAGAACAGACTACTCCGAAGCATACTTCGACGATTAGCAGTGTTCACCACTGAAACACATTCCTGATTAAAATATGGTATGGCAATAACATCAACTTCTGACGTATTGATATAGGAGTCACATATTTGCACGGGATATCAATATGAGAGCTCTAGCTCTCAAAGTCGCATAGTGCGTAATCATTTACATGTAGTTGCTCCGGTTTCTGCTGAGGGGTATGGTCACAAAGTTCAAAGTATATATTTGACAACTTCCAACCACAGAATAAAAAAATACGCTATTTTTGAGGTGTAGAAGGCGTTCATTTGCGTGATGACGGTGCACGAGAAGTTTACAGGCACAGCAGCAGCATCTTCCCTTTTTGCTTGCTTCAATCTTTGAAGAGGCATTCAAACACTTTCTATCCAATATAGATCATTCACGCGGATGGGACGGAACAACAAATTCACAAAAGGAAAGAAGAAACAACAAAACAACATTCGCGGCGTTGCGCAGTGCTCCCCATACCCCTCAAAAATTAGTGTATACCAAATCCTTTCTTGCATAATAGGCTCCTTCGAGTTTTCCAAGAAGACTAGATTGATGGCGCTGGCAAAGGACCAATGCCACACGCAAAGAAATATTCTAGTGGGACAGAATGTGTTCCGTACTTGACGAAGATGTCCCCTGTTCCACCGTTAACGTTCTAAGACCTACGTACATCGATAACAGCTTTTATCAGATGTCCACACGGTTACTACACTTAACCTCACCTGATTTAGAGCAAATACTAGCAATCCCAATTGGATGAACGATATCCTGAACAAAAAAATAGGAACGACAGGCATAATGTGAGCACTCGCTGCGAGGGTCCAGGGGTATTTTATCTAGGCGTCTACCAAACCTGTAGCTGAAGGGAGAAGGGAAAGGAGGAGGGACCAGAGAAGAAAGGAAGGAAAAGAAGGAAGGGTGAAGAAAAAAGGAAAGAGAAGAGAAACTTCCCGGTTGACAACTGCCCTGACACGAATGTGAACCACAAAATATACCCACAGCTGCGTCGCGATCTTGGTGCTGGAGCGCGTTATTTCAGCTTGCTGTGAAAGGATGCTCTCACGCGGTGAACGAACATTGCGCCATTGCCTGAATTGCCGGGGTCTTTTCCCGGGAAGGATGGCATGTCTGCACTGCTAAATCTTGGGTCGCTGCAACGGTTGGAGGAAGTTCTCGTTTCTCATAATCTTCTCAGACTGCATCCCTACTTTGCGTCAGCATTTATTCAGCCTGCAACGCCTGTTTCGCCACCCTCGGAGCGACTAGGAAGTAACGTCGCATCCATTCAAAGCGATCATGACTGTAGTCACCCTCGCATCTTGTACACAATCGACGCGACTCTGATCTGTCGTGATGACACAGACTTCGTAACAGATGCGGTCAAGGCGTAGCATGTCCCTCGACAGTCGAAGCACCCTCGTTTTCAGGGCAGAGTTGGCCTCCAGCCAACTTCAGAGGATGCAGATTCCCACAATGGGATCGATGGAATGCAATCGTCAATGACTCACCGTTGCCGGTCGCAAGTCCGGATGAGAAAGGAGGAGGGTTGGTGCGGAAGGCTAGCAACCCTTCCACTGTAAAGAAAACACTTGCTAAAAGAACTACGGGAAAGGATAAAGCTGTTGAATTGAAGAAATCGGATTTTAGCCTCGTGACGGATACCCTGATTCTAACTTCAGTTTTCTCAGCCTAAAACAAAACTTTTATTGCCTAGAATGTGCGCGCGTTATATCGAACCGGCACCGGAAGTGGCTCTTCGAGTATGCGACAAGTATCGAGCGGATACACTCAGAATAAGTGAAGTGCGATGGCTGATTAATTGCCGCATCGCGAGTAATAACAAAACACTGTTGTATTCCGGCCATGAAGAAGAGCACGAAAAAGAGATTCGTTTTAACCACAAGAGCCTTCAGCGCATTGGTCGGATAGAAGCCAGTAAGCGAGAGGATAATTACGGCATCCACGGTTTTGCGAGCAGGCATACTCGCATTAGTGTCATTAAAGTCTACGCATCTATGAAGCGTGCGAACGGCAGTTTCAATGCTCAGTCTGGCAATGAACGACAGGGATTAGAGCGAACGACTGGATCGTTTGCGTCCCCCACTCATTTCAGCGACAATGGCGAACATTTGGCATCTTTCTGCAACCACAATCTCTATGGGAACATTTACTTCCAACATGAGAGGTTCACAAGAAAATGGGGAGCTCTCCCGGCGGAATAACGTTTAACAAGATTGATCATTCATGTATAAGCCGGAAATGGAGGACATCTCTACAGGACGCTCGAGCATATAGTGGTGCAGATATCGGCTCAGTCCACTGTTTTGTGAGGGCAAAATTGGGAGTCAAAATTAAGTTAAAGCGCAGAGAAAGACTGTCACCGCTCGGGCCTTTGGAGTGGAAAGACTGAAGATCCTGCAGATGCTGCAGCATTCGAGGTGGAGTTGCGGAACCACTTCGTCCCGTTGGAATATCTGGATAGCATCGAGGAAAAATGGAAGGCTGTCAGAGAAAAAAGGTACGGAATGTGCGGAGGCACTATTTGGTCGAAGACGAGGGAAGCGGAAAGAGGAATTTATTCAAGACAGGACGTGGTAGAAAATAGACGAGTGGAAGCACGCAAAGCTCCAAAAAGAACAAGCTAAGATTCTCCATGAACTACAGGAGACCAATCGGAAGTACGCTAAGCTGGATCGTGTGAAAAAAATCCTGTCGCCACGACAGGAAGGAGCGGTTCACGCGGAAAACCACTCCTTCTTGTCGTGGCGACAGCTGAAGCTCAGCATGAGACGGATCTTGGAGCCTCAAGAAGTCTCTATAGCATTTTTAGTGAAGTGGCTGTAAACGCGAATTGCTCAAAGGTGCCCATTAAGGATAGCAATGGCAGGTTGCATCTGACCAGGAAAGGTCAACAGGTCAGCCTGGCCATTTGCAATAGGATGCACATAGTTGTACCCGTCCTGAGACGGTAAACTCAAAGCTATCTTTAAAATTTGCGGAACGATTCTCTGAGCGGAGTTAGAGAAGTTTTTCTTTACTGTTTTTCTTCTTACGGGCGCGCTGGCGCCGAAGCGTTGGCACATGTAGTGCGACTCACAGTGCTCTTCGCGCAAGACTGGTATCATATTCGTGTTCAGGGGTCAAATAACCCCTAGGGACGTCACCTTAGCGAAGTCTGAGGTTCTGATTCAACTTCGAAAAAAATGTGGTATGGATAGTCGTGGCTGGCTGATAGCTAATAGCGATACTATGACTAGCATACTGGTGATGACTGATCTTCGAACTGTAATAACTCGCAGTTATCTCTTTTTGCGAACAACAGTACCTGGCTTACTTATTTGTGCCGTCTGCATCGCTATCGGGAGGAAATCCCATTCCGAGATCAGTCATCGATGGTGGGTGAGCTCCAATGCGCTAATTACCCATGGAATAGCCCTTATTTCCAAGTGAGGTCGAAATATCAGATTCGGCTAGGAACTTGTCCCCAAGGGTAATTTAACCTGCTGAACATGAATATGATGGGATTTCATTGCAAAAACTCTTGTGACACGTGTTGCGAGGGGTAGAAAACAGAGGCACTCTTTCAGGCCACAATGAGTCTACACTTTCAAAAGAAATGATCGCAGTTTCCCTTATAAGGTAGTGAAAACGAGCAGAGATGTTAGAAGCTTCGTCGTCGTCGTCTTCTATGAGATGTTAGAAGCTTCGTCGTCGTCGTCTTCTATGTCCTTGAACAAATGCAAAAAAAGCGATCTGTCCCGGAACCAATCCTCCGACGTCTCGCCAGAGAAACCCGTCCCCTACCCATTGCGCTATACTACCACGTTTCAACATGACTCCACACATAAATGTAAAGACGCTTCCACGTTTCCTCGCTATAGCATGTGAAACGACCATGCGGGAATAAGACCCTCCATAACTCCGTTCAGAGAATCGTTCCGCAAATTCTGAGAGTAGATTTGAGTTCACTGTCAAAAGACGAGTACAACAATCTGCATCTCATTGCAAATGACCAGGCTGACCTGTTGACCTTTCCTGGTGAGCGATGAGGAGCATAACGAAAGATGGCTCGAACATTTCCGCGATATCCTCAACCAGCCGAGATCAATTGAAACACATTGTTTTGAAGAGATGGAGGGCTCTGATTAGCTTGACCGTCGGCTCCATAACAGTGGAAGAAACGGAACAAGCAATCAAATGCCTTCGAAACAAGAAAACACCGGTCTGACGGAATCGCACCGGAACTGATAAAAGCAGGAGGAAGATCGATGGCAAACGTTTTGACGAGGCTGTTCAATGAATCCTGGAGTCGAGGAGAAGTCCTGACGGGTGGAGAAAATTGGTTATCGTCAATTTGTCCAAAAAAAGAAAACCTGACAGGATGCCGAAACTGGAGGGGAAACTCGCTGTACCTGGAAAGGTATTTTGCACGGCTGCGACTACGCGAAGCCATCAACGCGAGAACCAAGCCCGAGTCAGGAGAGGAAGCTCGCGTTGCGAATAGAATTTCACTTTATGCAAAGTTTCAAAGAGTTAGCTTAGAGAAGAGTTAGCTTAAAGTTTTTCCGTTTCGCGTCCCTTAGACGGAATAGGCGATTAGCTATACCCTCTGCGCTCATCCGTAAGGGGAGGGAGGAACAGAGTTTCGAAATGACAGATTTTGAGATAGTATCCTACTATATATAAACGGCAACATCTGTCTGTCTGTCTGTCTGTCTGTCTGTCCGCGTTACGCTGGTGAGATGTGGGAATGCTAGATCGATATGCATCCTCTCCCGGCACTGCCGCTGGCGTACGCTGGAAGCGCTACGCTACGCTGCGCAAAGTATAAACGCGGCCTAAGAGCCGCGCCGCGCCGTGTCACATAAAATGGGCTGGACGCTGTTTCGAACACCGGTTCAGATCAACTCGCTTCCAATGACTCGTTCGCCACTTCATGGAAATGAAGATACACTCCTGAAACGGTAAGGAATGTGTTACCTTGGAGCACAGACACATTAGCCACTGAGGCAAGCTGTTGGCGGGACTGAGCCGTAGATAAAACACACACGGCCACATGAATTATTGACTTACTTACTTGGACCTAATTGCTCCCGTGCTGAGCACATCGGACGATGAGTTTTTCACTGTTGCTGGTCTTCCGCGATTTCTTGAGCCTGTCCCTGAGATCATTCATGATTCGCAAAAGATTTTGGAATGTACGTCTCCACTTGTTTCTGGGCGGCTCCGTGTTCGCGCGGTTCCTGGAGGAATGAATGAATGATTCCAGGACCAGAATATGGCCACTCGTGGAATTTGATGTTGTGGCATGCGTAATATGTGGCCACCCAGTCGAAGCCTACGCCGTGCCACAATCATGTGAAGGCTGTTCTTACCACCTGTCGTAGAGCTTCTTCATTTATGATACGGTTCGTGTATCGCATCTCCATGATTCGACGTATACATCGCCGGTGGAAGGCGCCCAATTCTTGGCGAAGCTCGCAGACACTTTTCCATGTTTTCGCTTGCATAAAGTGCTGAGGGAATAACGAGGACAAGTACATCATTTCAATACCACGCGAGATAGAAGACGTTTTCCATATCTGAACACAGCAGCTGCTTTTGCAAGCAGGGCACGGCCATCCGTTTCAGTATCACCATTGTGCTAAGCACACTACCGAGATAAGTGGAAATGTCGACATCTCTAGCGACGTAGCATCAACGTTTACATCCATCTGCCGTCAAGGAGGCCTACGTTCATAACCTTCGACTTCTCTGCACTTATTCGCAAGCCTACCAATGCTTGCTTCCTTACTGAGGCTTGTGGTACTTTCTTGAACTGGAGAGATGGCAATCCTTCCAGCAGATTTCACTTTACCAATAGTCCGCTAGTGTAAAGTAGGGTCACGGGGTCTCACGAAGCCACAAAAGTTATCGGTGAGTTACATTACTAGCTATTATATCATAAGAGTTCGCAAAAGTAGCGCATTTATAGAAACTTTGGTTACTTAATAACGATAATAAAATTGTAGTTATTATATAATTCTTAATTCATCCGCTTGGTGAGCATGGAAGTAGCATGGAAGTATTAGGTTGTCCGGAAAGTTCTCAGCATTTGAGTGTTTCACTTTGAACGATCATAACTTACTTAGCACTCATGGATTTAGTCGAAAACAAGCATCGTTCGAAACAGCACACTTTTGCCAATGTGACGCCTGTCGAATAATCCCATCAAAGAAAAAATGGTGGTCGAGAATCCATGAATCCACGAAGGCTTTTTTGCCTGGTCTGAAGTATTTTCTAGCAAGGGAGTTTCCGAAAATGTTTGAAAAGGCGATAGTCGATTGGCGAAAGGTCTGAAGAATATGGCGGTTGAAGTAGAACATCGACCCTCAATTCGTTCAATTTTATGGATAGTGGTTTGAGCGGGCGTTGTCATGCAAAAGAATCGGACCATTTCTTTAAATAAGGTTGGCTGCAGCTGACAAAATTTTCCGACATTTCGTCGATTCCTTCACAGTAAGGTTCTGCTGTGATGGCTTGGCCTGGTGATAAAAAGTTATAGTGGATCACACCAGCCGATGACCACCACACTGAGACCATAATCTTTTTTCGTGAGGATTCGGCTTTGGAATTTGCCTCGGTGGCTTGTCGGCATCCAACCACTGCCCGGACGTCTTTTTTAGTATACATGAACCACTTTTCCTCACAAGTGACGATTCGGTCCAAAAACAGGTCGTTTCTGTTGCGCAAAAGCAGTGAAGAGGAAATCGCGAGACGTGCCAACTTCTGCCGGTCTCTCGAATTGTTGGGCACCCACTTATCGAGTTTTTTCACCTTCCCAATGCTTTCAGACCATCTGCAACACTGGATTTGCCAACGGCTAGCTTTTCTGCAATCTCTCGAACTGTTTGGGATGGGTCAGCCTCCAAAATCCCCTCGAAATCCTCGTCAGATATTGCTTTAGGTCGACTGCTATGAGGTTCACCTTCAAGGCTGAAATCACCAGAACGAAATTTGTCGGACCATTGTCGCACGGTGCTTTTCTCAACACTATTGGGCGTCCACACCTGGTTGATTTTATCGAGCTGTCTGGACCCGGCGGATTGACCCAATTTGTAGTTGAAGAAAGGTATCGTCCGAGTTCCTCTTTTGACATGCTTCAGAATGTCTTGAGAAAAGAGGGTTTATCAAGCAATGGCACTTATACTATCAGATAGCGCAAAAACTCCTCAGGATGTACTCCGGAGAAGCAACGGAGAACGAGTCTTTAATCAGCAATGAACGTACAAAAAATAGTAACACAAAACGCTGAGAACTTTCCGGACAACCTAATACTATTTCTCACAGCAGAAGAAAATACCAGCTAGTTACCCACTGAGATAAAACAAGTGCGATCAATTGATGACCATAGAACCGGTAACTGAATTCAAAGATTTCCACATGCAGAAACAACAACACGCGTGAAAAGAAAAAAAAAAGTTAATCTTAACTGTTTAATTACCCAAGTTTGAGGACATGGATGCCTATAAGTACAGTCGTGAATCCCTCCGACTGGCCAGCCGTAATTGCGTACTTTTGCTGGGACGCGACAGCGGCCGGGCCTCTCAGCGTACTCTTCCTCTCTGCGCTTTGCCCGCGATAGCCCGCGCATCAGCTGATCCCCGCTATTTATTTTTTATTCAAGCTGTTATTCTGCTTCTTGAACGCCAGAGAAGTGAGGTAAGTTGGTATTATTTACTCTAATTTTAGGTTCTATAAAAATATTTCGCTTTATGTCGCTATTTAGACTGTTTTAGTGGTGGTTTCGTCTATTTATTGATTTCGCTTAGGTGTTCTCTATTTATCTTTTGAATGTTGGACCAGCTTTCCATGACAATGTCGTGATGTGTCCTTATTAGTGTCGAGGACACTGTCATGGAAAGCTGGTCCAACATTCAAAGAATAAATAGAGACTGGAACAGAATCAAAAAAATAGACGAAACACCACTAAAACAGTCTAAATAGCGACATAAAGCGAAATATTTTATAGAACCTAAAATTAGAGTAATAATAACTAATACCTCACTTTTCTGGCGTTCAGGAAGCAGAATAACAGCTTGAAAAAAAAATAAATAGCTTGAATTAGCTGATTGCGCGAGCCGGCTATTGCGGTTCAGAGCGCAGGAAGGAAGAGTACGCTGAGAGGCCCGCCCGCTGTCGCGTCCCAGCAAAGTACGCAATTACGGCTGGCCAAGTGAGGGATCACGACTGTACATGCAGGAGATATGGCGCACATAGGTTTAATCTCAACTGTAAAAAGATACTATCTAGAAAACTATCATTTGGGAACTCTCTGTTCCTCTCTTCCCTTACGGATGAGCGCAGAGGGAGGATATAGCTAATCGCTTAGCTCCCGTCTGAGGACACGTGCGAAACGGAAACTAAACTAACTCTTTGAGCCCATCCCCTTAAACTGCAATTTATTCTACTCCATTTATTTTATTCTAGACAATAGTTGAATGTTCATCTATAAAATTCCACCATCTAATGCCCACTTCTGCCTTCTCCATCGCAACTCTTTACAACAAAGTCGAGGCAGACATTGGACAGGAATGAAGACAGAGTGCATCTCGTATGATTTCAAAGTATGATGTGTAGCCGACATTTGTCCCAACACAGATAAAATGAGATGCAAATTCCTGAAGATGTTGATGTAGGGTTAAGGTACACCGTACACATTGAGGATTGCCCAGAGCGGTTGGCGATGTATGCTATCGAATGCGTTTCTGAAGTCGACAAAGTTTATAAAGAGGGGATGACGGTACTGCATACACTGTTCGATTACGTTGATTATCACAGCAAAAGAAAATTCCCACCTGAGCCAAGGTGTTACCCACTGTGATAAAAAAGTACGATCAACTGATGACCATAAAATCGGTAACTCAATCCAAAGATTTCCACCCACAGAAACAACAACACGCCGTGAAAAGAAAAAAAAAGAGTCAATCTTCAAGGCAGGGGCCGCCTTCAAATTGATGAGGTATGGGGCTCAAACAGAGACAACAAGGTAGCAAGTAGTTCATTGGTGAAAAAAATGTAAAAAAAAATTATCGGATATGCCTTTATAGGACCCACGCCGAATGAGGTTGTACGTGCTTAAGGCGAAACACGACGTGGAGAGAAGCAGCAATGGAACAACCGCCCCATTCGGCAACCATTAGAAATGAAGTTGGGCGCAGTGGTCGCCAGGTGGGCGGAGTGGACGACTCTTCACGAGCGGGCGCCGCTGTTCTCTTCTCATTTTTGAGTTGCGTTCACCATCCTCGTAGGCTAGGCTACGATTTCCAGAGAGGGCGTGGGAACATCGAATGAACGCGGACGCTGCCTTTAACTGTAAAAACACCAGTCGGATCTGCCGGCTTCGCCGGCTGATCCTCCTTCCGCGTGTGAAGTGGGTCCCGGTGAGAATTATTCCACGAGTGGGAGGGCCAGTCGGATCGACCGGCAAAATGTTTTGAGAATTAGCGCACTTTACCGCTTCACTTCTTGTATATACCCCCCCCTTGCCGACGGTACCAACCATTTTGGTACACTATCTAGGGTTATACCTCACTAATTTCATCTGCCAAACCATTCAGTCAGTTTCACCTTACTCCCCATTTTGTGGGGTTTTCGTATGCGTTTTGAGAATTCGTGCCCTCGGCGCCGTTCACTTTTCGGCGAACACCCGCCCGTCAGGGGTGTGCTTCACTGATTTCCTTCGCCAACGATTGCCTATCATTTGCCACTTCTCCGCACTCTCCGAGCTCTTTTGAAACCAAACAACGAATTTTTGAAATTTTCGTAGCAAGCACCGTTCACCTATAGAACGCCTCGCCCGAAATGGGTTTGTCTCAGTCAGCCATTTCAACCGCCAACTGATTGCCTATCATTTGCCACATTTTCCACTCTCTGGGCTCATTTGGAACCGAGTTACGAATTTTTGAAAGTTTTGTGGCAAGCATCGCCCACTATGGAACGCCCCGCCCAAAATGGGTGTGTCTCACTCATTTCGACAGCCAAACGACTGCCTATCGTTTGCCACTTTTTCGCTCTTGGCTTTGGTGGAACCGAACTGCGAATTTTTGAAATTTGTAGCTCACAACTGTGCGCACGCCCCGCCCAGGGTGGAGCCTAGCTTAGTTCATGTGTGTTCCGTACATCTTGGCCTATGCCCTACTCAACCCACCCTTGACCCGCCCCCTTCAACTGGCTCTTCAGGTGATTCCGAATTCCGGACAGACAGACAGACAGACAGACCAGACAGACAGACAGACAGACAGACACACCAGACAGACAGGTTATCATAAGCGAAACATTGCATTGATAATTCTGCATCAAATGGTTCCTAGACTGTAGCGGTCGTTCTCCTTTCAGTTGCATGCTGAACCCGTGAAGAGTTTGCCGACGGACAAACATACACATACATACATGCATACATACATACATACCGACAGAACAACAAAGCGACACACAAACTTCCGCTTTATAAAATAGTGTGATCTACGTTTTTTTACAGTGTTATCAGAATTGTGTTGGAAATTTAATCAGGAAAACAAAAAAATCGTGAGGCCTGGTCGACCGGATGTCTGCAAGGTCCGTTGTCGGTTTTGCTTTTCTCGAAATCACTTGTGAGCCTAATAATAATCTGTTACTCAATGCTTTATTCAAAATATGGCGAATCTACTGAGCTGCTCCAGAGGCTTTGTAGCTTCCGTGGAAAGCGGTAGGGAGAAGAAGTCGGGAATGCTGCTCATCGAGCTGACACTCCTTATTAAAGGCAGAACCCGCGATTATTCGCCATCCCACATAGTGGACTAGGGGGGTTCCATATAGACGACAAGGGGTTGAGTAACTCGACAGTGAAGCAAAAAAGCAGAGAAACATGCCACCTGCCCTAGATTGAACCCCATTTTGATCCCAGCTTGTACGTGCCCAATTAACCCTATCTCCCACATTACGCCCTCATACGCACATCTGATTCACCGATAAGAGCTCTGCGATCGTTCAAATGACGATTTTCATGTCTTTTCGTCCTGCAATCTCGTTTTTCACTGAAAACCGGGCATTGGAGGCGGAGTCACTGGAAAAGAGGAGGAACCACTGAACCTATATTGCGCTATAGCTATGTTGCGCTATAGAACTTGCTCGCAAAACGTTTCACTTTTTGAACAAAATTTCCAGTTGGAAAAAAACGCCATTACTTATGGGCCAACCCAACATTATTAACATTCCTAAGAGACACAGACTTTCAGTCATATACTGAGCAGCTGGGCTTATGTGGTTTCAGCTTTTTATTAGAGGTATAAAAGAGAGGCTCTCGAAAATGCTTAATTTCGTGACCTGACGCTCCAGTTTGAGCACTCAAATTCTAGTGTTAAGAGAAACTTGAAGGAAGCTAAGAAAAACTATCTTATAGGGCAAGGAATTCTCTGCAAAACGGTATGCAACTCAATGGGAAAATTTTTATCTTTGACGTGATATTCTGGATGAGAAAAAAACGCCATCTTTTCTAGGCCGACCCAATGGATATTCACTGAAATTAGCAGCGTACTTGGTGATTGTTGTTGCATAACAGATGTTGAGCGTGACCACGCTGATGGAAAGAGGCACGCTCAGATATGTGAGCATTCTATACTATTGGCCATTCTGCCACTGAACAAAAATTGGCTAAGGTGAGCAAACTGTTGTAATCCCAACATGGCTTGCGCAGATGTACTCTGGGGAGCCATTATACTCCCAAAGATTCAACAGGCACCATCTCCGCTAAGTCACCACCCTTGCCGGAGCAGTACATTTTTATTTGGTTCGTGATTAACCGCCTGGGTCGCGACAAGTAACATCGCCGCTATGGACTCTTCAGCCAGGGTGGACTTTCACCATAAGTGAAAAAAGCGGATTATGTTTCATAGCACCCATATCTCTGAAAACCCTGCACGACAACTCTTGATAAGGGGTGTCGGTATATTGTACGGTACTTCGTTACCTCCGAAACGCGGCATGGCGCGCACTATAGGGCGTTTGCTTGCTGTCGATGTAAGGCTGTGTTTATACTTTGCGGCAGCGTAGCGTTCCAGCGTACGCCAGCGGCAGTGCCGGGGAGAGGATGGATATCGATGTAGCGCTCCCAGCGTCACCAGCGTAACGCTAGCGTACACCAGCGTTTCTCCAGCGCTTCACCAGCGTTTTGCTGGCCTTTGCAGCGGCAGGGGAGTAGAGACTATGTGGCCGTAAGAGACGCGCAATCGTTGTATATTGTAGAGACGGAGGGCGAGTGAGAGACGCGCAATCAGTGTGTTTTGCCTCCCTCCAGCTCTCCCATAGTCTCTATTCCCCTGCCGCTGCAAACGCTAGCAAAACGCTGGTGAAACGCTGGAGAAACGCTTGCGTAACGCTAGCGTACTCTAGCGTTGCGCTGATGACGTTGGGAACGCTAGATCGATATGCAGCCTCTCCCCGGCACTGCCGCTGGCGTACGCTAGCTTTA
>MU911946.1:19076-33867 GCA_036418165.1 Cooperia oncophora | reverse complement strand
TAAAGCTAGCGTACGCCAGCGGCAGTGCCGGGGAGAGGATGCATATCGATCTAGCGTTCCCAGCGTCACCAGCGTAACGCTAGCGCACGCCAGCGTTTCTCCAGCGTTTCACCAGCATTTTGTTAGCGTTC
Organism: Cooperia oncophora; assembly: GCA_036418165.1. Taxonomy (NCBI): domain Eukaryota; kingdom Metazoa; phylum Nematoda; class Chromadorea; order Rhabditida; family Trichostrongylidae; genus Cooperia; species Cooperia oncophora. Next base: position 33,736 of record MU911946.1, on the reverse strand, counting down.
GCAGCGGCAGGGGATTAGAGACTATGGGGCCGTAAGAGACGCGCAATCGATGTCTATAGTAGAGACTGAGGGTGAGTGAGAGACAATCGGTGTGTTTTGTACCCTCCAGCTCTCCCATAGTCTCTACTCCCCTGCCGCTGCAAACGCTAGCAAAACGCTGGTGAAACGCTGGAGAAACGCTGGCGTACGCTAGCGTTACGCTGGTGACGCTGGGAACGCTAGATCGATATGCATCCTCTCCCCGGCACTGCCGCTGGCGTACGCTGGAAGCGCTACGCTACGCTGCCGCAAAGTATAAACGCAGCCTAAGAGCCGCGCCGCGCCGTGTCACATAAAATGGGCTGGACCCTGTTTCGAACACCGTTCAGATCAACTCGCTTCCAATGACTCGTTCGCCACTTCATGGAAATGAAGATACACTCCTGAAACGGTAAGGAATGTGTTACCTTGGAGCACAGACACATTAGCCACTGAGGCAAGCTGTTGGCGGGACTGAGCCGTAGATAAAACACACACGGCCACATGAATTATTGACTTACTTACTTGGACCTAATTGCTCCCGTGCTGAGCACATCGGACGATGAGTTCTTTCACTGTTGCTGGTCTTCCGCGATTTCTTGAGCCTGGTCCCTGAGAGCATTCATGATTCGCAAAAGATTTTCGAATGTACGTCTCCACGTGTTTCTGGGACGGCCTCGTGTTCGCGCGGTTCCTGGAGGAATGAATGAATGATTCCAGGGACCAGAATATGGCCACTCGTGGAATTCGATGTTGTGGCATGCGTAATATGTGGCCAGCCAGTCGAAGCCTACGCCGTGCCACAATCACGTGAAGGCTGCTCATACCGCACCTGTCGTAGAGCTTCTTCATTTATGATACGGTTCGCATCTCCATGATTCGACGTATACATCGCCGGTGGAAGGCGCCCAATTCTTGGCGAAGCTCGCAGACACTTTCCATGTTTCGCTTGCATAAAGTGCTGAGGGAATAACGAGGACAAGTACATCATTTCAATACCACGCGAGATAGAAGACGTTTTCCATATCTGAACACAGCAGCTGCTTTTGCAAGCAGGGCACGGCCATCCGTTTCAGTATCACCATTGTGCTAAGCACACTACCGAGATAAGTGGAAATGTCGACATTCTCTAGCGACGTAGTGTCAACGTTTACATCCATCTGCCCGTTCAAGGATTCCTACGTGCATGACCTTCGACTTCTCAGCACTTATTCGCAAGCCTACCATGCTTGCTTCCTTACTGAGGCTTGTGGTACTTTCTTGAACTGGAGAGATGGCAATCCTTCCAGCAGATTTCACTTTACCAATAGTCCGCTAGTGTAAAGTAGGGTCACGGGGTCTCACGAAGCACAAAAGAGTATCGGTGAGTTACATTACTAGCTATTATCATAAGAGTTCTGCAAAAGTAGCGCATTTATAGAAACTTTGGTTACTTAATAACGATATAAAATTGTAGTTATTATATAATTCTTAATTCATCCCGCTTTGTGAGCATGGAAGTAGCATGGAAGTATTAGGTTGTCTCGGAAAGTTCTCAGCGTTTTGAGTGTTTCACTTTGAACGATCATAACTTTCTTACACTCACTGGTATTTCAATAAATAACTGATTGCGCGTCTCTCACTCGCCTTCGTCTCTTAAGCAATATACAACGATTGCGCGTTCCTCTTAACGTGCCACATAGTCTCTGAACTGCCCCGTGCCGCCTGCAAAGGGCCAGCACGAACTGGCTGTGAAGCGCTGGAGAAACGCTGGTGTACGCTAGCGTTACGCTGGTGACGCTGGGAAGCGCTAGATCGATATCCATCCTCTCCCCGGCACTGCCGCTGGCGTACGCTGGAACGCTACGCTGCCGCAAAGTATAAACACAGCCTTACATCGACAGCAAGCAAACGCCCTATAGTGCGCGCCATGCCGCGTTTCGGAGGTAACGAAGTACCGTACAATATACCGACACCCCTTATCAAGAGTTGTCGTGCAGGGTTTTCAGAGATATGGGTGCTATGAAACATAATCCGCTTTTTTCACTTATGGTGAAAGTCCACCCTGGCTGAAGAGTCCATAGCGGCGATGTTACTTGTCGCGACCCAGGCGGTTAATCACGAACCAAATAAAAATGTACTGCTCCGGCAAGGGTGGTGACTTAGGCGGAGATGGTGCCTGTTGAATCTTTGGGAGTATAATGGCTCCCCAGAGTACATCTGCGCAAGCCATGTTGGGATTACAACAGTTTGCTCACCTTAGCCAATTTTTGTTCAGTGGCAGAATGGCCAATAGTATAGAATGCTCACATATCTGAGCGTGCCTCTTTCCATCAGCGTGGTCACGCTCAACATCTGTTGATGCAACAACAATCACCAAGTACGCTGCTAATTTCAGTGAATATCCATTGGGTCGGCCTAGAAAAGATGGCGTTTTTTTCTCATCCAGAATATCACGTCAAGGATAAAAATTTTCCCATTGAGTTGCATACCGTTTTGCAGAGAATTCCTTGCCCTATAAGATAGTTTTTCTTAGTTTCCTTCAAGTTTCTCTTAACACTAGAATTTAAGTGCTCAAACTGGAGCGTCAGGTCACGAAATTAAGCATTTTCGAGAGCCTCTCTTTTATACCTCTAATAAAAGCTGAAACCACATAAGCCCAGCTGCTCAGTATATGACTGAAAGTCTGTGTCTCTTAGGAATGTTAATAATGTTGGGTTGGCCCATAAGTAATGGCGTTTTTTTCCAACTGGAAATTTTGTTCAAAAAGTGAAACGTTTTGCGAGCAAGTTCTATAGCGCAACATAGCTATAGCGCAATATAGGTTCAGTGGTTCCTCCTCTTTTCCAGTGACTCCGCCTCCAATGCCCGGTTTTCAGTGAAAAACGAGATTGCAGGACGAAAAAGCATGAAAATCGTCATTTGTACGATCGTAGAGTTCTTATCGGTGAATCAGCTGTGCGTATGAGGGCGTAGTGTGGGAGATAGAGTTAATTGGGCACGTACAAGCTGGGATCAAAATGGGGTTCAATCTAGGGCAGGTGGCATGTTTCTCTGCTTTTTTGCTTCACTGTCGAGTTACTCAAACCCCTTGTCGTCTATATGGAACCCCCCTAGTCCACTATGTGGGATGGCGAATAATCGCGGGTTCTGCCTTTAATAAGGAGTGTCAGCTCGATGAGCAGCATTCCCGACTTCTTCTCCCTACCGCTTTCCACGGAAGCTACAAAGCCTCTGGAGCAGCTCAGTAGATTCGCCATATTTTGAATAAAGCATTGAGTAACAGTATTATTATTTAGCTACCAAAGTTGATTTTCGAGAAAACGCAAACCGACAAACGGCACTTGCATGACATCCGGTCGGACCAGTGCCTGCACGATTTTTTTTTGTGTTCCTGATTTAAATTTCCACACAAATTCTGATAACACTGTAAAAAAACGTAGATCACACTATTTTATAAAGCGGAAGTTTGTGTGTCGCTTTGTTGTTCTGTCGGTATGTATGTATGTATGCATGTATGTATGTGTATGTTTGTCCGTCGGCAAACTCTTCACGGGTTCAGCATGCAACTGAAAGGAGAACGACCGCTACAGTCTAGGAACCATTTGATGCAGAATTATCAATGCAATGTTTCGCTTATGATAACTCCACTACATAAGACAACCACCCAATGCACTCGGGGCCATTGCGCGGGCTACCCAGCTGAGCTGAACGCGAGCATGTGCAGTGGACAGGGTAAGCAGGCAGGGGTTAGGGGCATGGGGAAGTAACCGGATCCGGCCTCGGGGGGGGCGAGCAAGGGGTGGGGCAAGGGAAATGAAGTTAATGGGTTGCTCGCATGGCAGCTGGACGGGGGCGCAGTGGGACAGGGAAGGGAAGGGCAGGGGCAGGCGAGCGGGCCATGGGGAAAGAAGAATAGCGTCGAAGGAAACTGAGAGGCTGAACGGGGGAATAAACGTGGAAACAGAAGCAGTTAGATGGAAGGCGACAAAATAGAAGAAAGGAATGGATCAAACACGTGCTAGCCAGACTATGCGGGCATCCTTACATTCCTATAAAGCAGAAAACTTTTGTGTGTCGGTTGTGTTGTCGGTACTGTAGAGTATGTATTTGTATATCATATGTCGGTTTTTGTATGTCTGTCCGTCCGCAAAATGCTTTACGGGATTAAACACGTTAGTGAAAGAAGAAAACGACCGCTAGCCAAACCGGGAACCCATCGGTGCAGATGTATCAATCCAATGTTTTTTGAACAGATATATAAGACAACCACTCGGTACACTCCAAGCCATTGACGAGCTGCTGCCGTGGCAGCTGGACGTGTGCTCGTGCGGGGCAGGGTGGGGTGCCAGGTCGCCCTGCCTCCTTCTCCTGCATGTGCTCAGCCGGAGCTGAGCACATGTATTGGAGGGAGGCAGAGGGAAGGGGTCGCGGGGAGGGGGGGGGGGCGTGGAGAACAGTGAGGGCGTGCGTAGCGCGCGTTTCAGTAGAAACGCGCAACAAGGGATGATGAAACAACCGCTAACAAAACTGCAAGCCAATCTATGTTACCGTAACGAACTAAGTTGTTTTGGTTGTGATAACACTCTCCACTATATAAGAAAACCACTACACTCCGAGCCATTGCACGGGTTGCTCGCGTGGCAGTTGGACGTAAGCGCGTGCAAGGGGCAAGGTGGAGGGAGGGTGGGGGTGGGGTGGAGTGGCGAGTACGGAATGGGGTGAGGTGAGGAAGGTGGGAGTTAGTATCGAGTGACCCCCTTCTCCCATCCTCACTTCCTTGCGCGTACTCAGTCGGATCTGAGCCCATGCAGGGGAAGGAGGCATATGGATTGAATCGGCAAACTGGGTACAGTAAGGGGATGCGTAGCGTACGCTTGGATAGGAGCAGGCGGCAAGACAGAAGGAAAGAACCCCTAGCAAAACTGCAAGCTAATCCATGTTACAGCAACGAACTAGGAAGCTGTTTGGATTGCGAATAGCTCCCCTATCTAAGCCAACCACTGTGATAGACTCTGTGCTACTGCAGGAGCTGCTCGCTTGGGAGCTGGACGTGAGCACGAGCAAGGCGGTGGTAAGAACAGTGGCGGCGTAGTGTCCCTATGTTGCACCAGCTGCTCACGTGGCGGCTGCATCCACGTGCGGGAGTGGGCGCCAGTTAAATAGGGTCACTGGGATATGTGGTGAGGGGAATACCAGATGAGAACGGCGATTTCGCGATTAGGAGCACATAGCGCCTGCGGCGGTAAGGCGTCTACGGTTGCGATAAGATGGGAAGAAAATGGATCGACCGCAATCGGAACTGAACCGATTAATGTTGCATTATCAAATTGTGGTAGCGTTTTGATAGTCATAACACCCTCCACAACATAACACAACCATTTAGTGCACTCAGAACCATTGCACGGGCTATTCGCGTAGCAGCTGAGCGTGACCTGTAGGGTGGCTGAGCGAGGAATAGCTGAGGTTAGTTTGGGGATAGGTGAGGTGAAGGGGTACCATATTCTCGCGACCGACGCTCGCCTGAACAGGAGCACGCAGCGACTGCGGAGAGCATCCATGGCTGTCATGAGATGGGGAGGAGAGTAATCGATTATCCATGACCAGATTTTGAACTTTTCATTATGAAAGTGCCCTGCGATCATATGGCGCGTTTCTACATTCATTTGATTAGAAGACAGCGATTAGTCATGCTCTAAAGCAGTAGTTGCATGACGGCCGCCACGGCGAAAGCCGGCGCTTGCCAGAGAAGGAGGAGCAAGCTCAGCGTTAGCACAGGGCGATCGACTGGTGTATAATAAATGTGCTCTTCGCATTTAAGGTGATATTTCGAATCCGAGCCATTGCACGGGCTACTCGCGTGGCAGCTGGAGCATGTGCAGTGGGACAGGGTAGGGAGGGGGTACGGCGAGAGGGTGAGGAAGGGCTGGGGCGGAGAGGTGGAGTTAATGAGGTGGTACGATGGGGAAGAGGGGGGAAGGGCGACGGTAGAGCACACTTTAGTAGCAAGAGCACAGCACTACTGTGGCCACAAAAGTATCAGTGAAGGCGACAAGTTGAAGAAAGAATGGGCCAACTGGTAGCAGAGTTGCCATCCAATTCATGTTGTGCTATCAGTTAGGTAATATTGCAAATGTTATTACGCACTGCACTCTGATGTATTCCGAGCCACTGCACAAGCTGCTCGCGGGGCAGCTGGACATGAGCGCATGGATGGGTCAGGGCAGGGAAGGGAATGAGGCACTGGAGGGGGGAAAGGGGGGGGGTGGTCGGTGTACGATGAGAGCTGTAGAGTGCGCTTTAAGATAAGCTCATCGCTAATTTAGGCTGCGTTTATACTTTGCGGTAGCGCAGCGTAGGGTAGCGCTTCCAGCGTTACCCTGGGGCAGTGCCGAAGAGAGGATGCATATCGATCTAGCTTCACCAGCGTCACCAGCGGCACGCTGGCGTAGCGAGGGCACGGGAAGCATAGCTATCGATCTAGCTTCACCAGCGTTTCTCGAGCGTTTCTCCAGCGGCACCAGGCGCTAGCGGCACGCTAGCGCACGCTGGCGTAGCGAGGGCACGGGAAGCATAGCTATCGATCTAGCTTCACCAGCGTTTCTCGAGCGTTTCTCCAGCGGCACCAGCGTTTTGCTAGCGCTTGCAGCGGCAGGGAGTAGAGACTATGTGGCCGTGAGAGACGCGGAATCGACGTGTATTGTAGAGACTACGTGGCCGTCGGAGACGCAGAAGCGATGTCTGCAATCTTTGTTCGACATGATCGAATGGATTGCATGACAGTAGAAAGGGTGAGCGCTGATCGGTAGGAGTTTCGTTACAGGTAATGGGATCTGGATTAGTGCTCTTACTGAGCGATTTATATTGCGCTGTATTGAACGACTGTATTTTCTAACTATATCTGCTGATCTACAGTCCTCATCATTGCGGACCGGTGGGGCGTGTCAGCCCAGTATGAGTGTGCAGCACGTGTTGAACTCAGCCTTTTTGTGATAGGCCGTAATGCGACAAAAAGTGATAGAAAACGAGTAATACGGAGGATATAATACAGTAATGTCACTTGCCTGCTTCAACAACTGGTGCAGAACGCTTTGGCACCGCGCGCCGAAACGCAGCCGCACTGACCGCGCCGCGACAGCACGTAATGTGAGCGAAAAATACGCGCTGTATGTGTGTGTGTGTGTGCGTGTGGTATGGGTCTTAAGCGATTTTAGCACTTTGAATAGACGTAAATAGAGGCAGAACAGAGTACAAAAATCATTTCCTCACACGAAGCTGTTTCGATTTCACTTTACATTTCCAATTGAACAAAAACGCCATTACTTATGGGCCAACCATACTTTAAGGGATTTGAAGATTTCAGTTTCGACCTCACAGACAAGCATCGGACCTAATGCCCTATTTTGTCCATCTGAGAGTTAGGGAACTACCTAAAACGCACGAGACTCTATTGCCGTAATAGATTGAAGAATCGTTAGAAGTCATAGACTGCCTCCTTCTCATAATCAAGTATCACTTCACTTGAATGGACAAATTCAAAAAATAGTATTAGGTTGTCCGGAAAGTTCTCAGCGTTTTGAGTGTTTCACTTTAAACGATCATAACTTTCTTAATACTCATCGGATTTAATCGAAATAAGCACCGTTCGAATCAGCACACTTTTGCCAATGTGACACCAGTCGATAAATCCCATCAAAGAAAAAACTGGGTGGTCGAGAATCCACGAAATCCACGAAGGCTTTTTTGCCTGGTCTGAAGTATTTTCCAGCAAGGGAGTTCTGAAAATGTTTGAAAAGGTGATAGTCGGTTGGCGAAAGGTCTGAAGAATATGGCGGTTGAGGTAGAACTTCAACCCCCAATTCGTTCAATTTATGGATAGTGATTTGGCGGGCGTTGTCATGCAAAAGAATCGGACCCTTTCTTTTGATAAGTGTTGGCTGCAGCTGACAAAATTTTCGGTACATTTCGTCGATTCCTTCACAGTAGGGTTCTGCTGTGATGGTTTGGCCTGGTGATAAAAAGTTATAGTGGATCACACCAGCCGATGACCACCACACTGTGACCATAATCTTTTTTCGTGAGGATTCGGCTTTGGAAATTGCCTCGGTGGTTCGTCGGCATCCAACCACTGTCCGGAACGTCTCCTTTATCATACATGATCCACTTTTCATCACAGGTGACAATTCGGTCCAAAAACGGGTCGTTTCTGTTGCGCAAAAGCAGTGAAGAGGAAACCTCGAGACGTGCCAATTTCTGCCGGTCACTCAAATTGTGGGGCACCCACTTATCGAGTTTTTTCACCTTCCCAATGCGTTTCAGACCATCTGCAACACTGGATTTGCCAACGCCTAGCTTTTCTGCAATCTCTCGAACTGTTTGGGATGGGTCAGCCTCCAAAATCCCCTCAAATCCTCGTCAGATATTGCTTTAGGTCGACCGCTATGAGGTTCATCTTCAAGGCTGAAATCTCCAGAACGAAATTTGTCGAACCATTGTCGCACGGTGCTTTCTCCAACACTATTGGGCCCCCACACCTGGTTAATTTGTCGAGCTGTCTCGACTGCGGATTGACCCAATTTGTAGTTGAAGAAAAATATCGTCCGAAGTTGCTCTTTTGACATGCTTCAAAAAGTCTTGGGAAAAGGGGGTTTATCAAGCAATGGCAATTATACCATCAGATAGCGCAAAAAATTCTCTTCAGGATGTACTACTGAGACGCAAGGGAGAATGAGTTTTTAATCAGCAATGAATGTACAAAAAATAGTAACACAAAACGCTGAGAACTTTCCGGACAACCTAATACTATTTCTCACAGCAGAAGAAAATACCAGCTAGTTACCCACTGAGATAAAACAAGTGCGATCAATTGATGACCATAGAACCGGTAACTGAATTCAAAGATTTCCACATGCAGAAACAACAACACGCCGTGAAAAGAAAAAAAAAGTTAATCTTAACTGTTTAATTACCCAAGTTTGAGGACATGGATGCCTATAAGTACACATGCAGGAGATATGGCGCACATAGGTTTAATCTCAACTGTAAAAAGATACTATCTAGAAAACTATCATTTGGGAACTCTCTGTTCCTCTCTTCCCTTACGGATGAGCGCAGAGGGAGGATATAGCTAATCGCTTAGCTCCCGTCTAAGGACACGTGCGAAACGGAAACTAAACTAACTCTTTGAGCCCATCCCCTTAAACTGCAATTTATTCTACTCCATTTATTTTATTCTAAGCAATAGTTGAATGTTCATCTATAAAATTCCACCGCAGTATAATAATCTATCACTATTCTTGGCAGTCAGTGCAATGTCCTCCGTAAACTCCAGATCTGTGAGACGGCCTTGAACATCGATGCCCACTTCTGCCTTCTCCATCGCACTCTTTACAACAAAGTCGAGGCAGACATTGGACAGGAATGAAGACAGAGTGCATCTCGTATGATTTCCTATATATAATCCGCTAAGTGTGTCTGTGTGTGTGTGTGTGTGTGTGTGTGTGTCACGAAATTCATAGCACCTGTCCCAGTAGCGTTAGGAAGTTAATTCCAAGATATGATATAGGGGTTGGGACAGGAACACTTTTGGTGGGTGACAGGAGGTGATAACACTTGATAAGATTCGATAAGGGGCCTTAAAAGGGGAGGGTGACCGAAATCGTAGCGCAAGTTGCAGCAGCTGCGGGACCGTGATTTCAAGAAGTGATATACACGGCAGGACGGGAACACTTTTGGTGGGTGACAGGAGGTGATAACACCTGATATGATTTGATAAGGGCCTTATACGCCGAGGATCACCAGATTAGTAGCGCAGGTTGCAGCAACCGTGGGACATTGATTTCGAGAAGTGGTGTAGGGGAAAGGGGGTGGACATGATTGGTGTGTGGCAGAAGCTGATAACACCTGATAAAATTTGGTAAGGGAACCGGAATTTGGTGAGGGCAGGTTGCAGGGTCTGTGGGACCTTGGCTCCAAGAAGTGGTATAGGGGGGGGCGGACACCCACTGACGGGTGAGACGAAGTGACTGATAAGAAATGAAAACCTCATCATGCGGAAATCCGCAACACCGCTTACATCCACTATGCGATTGATATGATCCAGGTATCAGGCTCCCAGTAAATCGCACACAACTCACTCCTGGGCTTTATCATTATTGACATCATGTACGGCCGCTAAAGCAAATGGAGTTCAGAAGCATGGCGGTTGTTTACTCAGTTGGCATGAACTGCAGCAACTGGCTTTATCACTATCGACTATCTTTCATCAACAATCTGACCAGGAAAGGTCAACAGGTCGCCATGGCCATTCAAGATGGGATGCATATTGCCGTGTGCGTCTCGGGCACTGAACTCAAATCTGGTTTCAGAATTTGCTGAACGATTCTCTAGGAGGAGTTAGGGGGGTCGTTCTAGCATAGCACTCGCCGATCCTCCTTTGCGCAGCTCAAGTTAAGTTTGAAGGCATGCTGTGTCAAGTTGTCGATGGTGCAGTGGATAGGTAAGTTGCGTCATATATGGGAGGTCATGGGTTCGGTTCCTTGACAAGTTCGCATTTTTTTTTTCGGAACATCTTCTGTGAGTTCAGAAAATACTTCTATCCGTTATTTTGTCAAGCTTGCTCTTACTTGCAGCAGGAAAAGACTTAAAAGCCGGCAATTGTGCTTCGCTTTCAAGACTTTTAGGCAGTGTTTACCCTTTACTGCAATCACCCGAGATCAAGCCAGTTTCAGACCGACTTTCTTCTTCGTGCGCAGAATTGCCTGAAAGTTGCCTACTAGGGTAGTCTGCCCTTCCAAACATGATTATCACATCCGCTCGGCACGAAACCTCCTAGCACCCGTGCCACAGGCGCCAGCGCAAAAATACCCTAAATCAACAAGTTCGTTGAAAACTTGTCAACTGGGTAGTTTGACCTCCTATACTCGAATGCTCGAATGCTATGATACTGTGCAATGCTATAATACTCGAAATCACCAAAATCACTGAATTTTTCAAGTGGAGCAGATTGACCTCCTAAATCACATCTGTGTGGGGCGCCTGAGAATGTTTGGGATAGAGAAAAAGGGGTAATGTGATTACGCAACCGCCTGCACCCCTCCCCTGAGAAGGGGCACTTTCTCTGCTAAGGCTGAGCCTTAGCAAAGGGAAGGATTTCTATGATAGGCAATCAGGAAGAGTGATGCGCCACTTTGGCCAGTTTGCCCAACTGCCCTAACAAAGAGCCCCGCACGAAAGCGACTGGAGTCTGTGCTACACGCGATGGAGTCGGAACAAGCATGTGATGGGTCGCTTGTGGCGTATGCGTCAGGCGGTTTCCAAGTGTACGGATATGATACCCATGTTTAGCGGGTCAAACTACCCCAGTTGACAAGTTTTCAACGAACTTGTTGATTTAGGGTATTTTTGCGCTGGCGCCTGTGGCACGGGTGCTAGGAGGTTTCGTGCCGAGCGGATGTGATAATCATGTTTGGGAAGGCAGACTACCCTAGTAGGCAACTTTCAGGCAATTCTGCGCACGAAGAAGAAAGTCGGTCTGAAACTGGCTTGATCTCGGGTGATTGCAGTAAAGGGTAAACACTGCCTAAAAGTCTTGAAAGCGAAGCACAATTGCCGGCACTTAAGTCTTTTCCTGCTGCAAGTAAGAGCAAGCTTGACAAAATAACGGATAGAAGTATTCTCTGAACTCACAGAAGATGTTCCGAAAAAATGCAAAAATGCGAACTTGTCAAGGAACCGAACCCATGACCTCCCATATATGACGCAACTTACCTATCCACTGCACCATCGACAACTTGACACAGCATGCCTTCAAACTTAACTTGAGCTGCGCAAAGGAGGATCGGCGAGTGCTATGCTAGAACGACCCCCCCTAACTCCTCCTAGAGAATCGTTCAGCAAATTCTGAAACCAGATTTGAGTTCAGTGCCCCGAGACGCACACGGCAATATGCATCCCATCTGAATGGCCATGGCGACCTGTTGACCTTTCCTGGTGAGAGAGGACCATTCGATGCGTTAAACTGCCCGAATGCGGGAGTGCATTCCAGAAAAGGAAACCTGCAGTAGTGGGGAACGCATCAAGCGGTAGGAAGTTCAAAGGCTGCTCTAACAGGTTGCTGTATTTTCGTGTGAGGGTTAGGAGATTTTTGGTAAGTCCGAGAAAAGAGTGGACCAAAGGATAGATTTCAGCGCTACATTGGGACAACGGTTACAATCCTACCATATAATCGGCTATGTCCGTGCGTGTGCGTCTAACTCTTTGACACGAATATCATAGCGCCGGTTCAACTTCAACTTCGACTCGCTGATCCAACTTTAACCCATTGCTCGAGCTATTTTCAACTATTTTTCTACATTTTGCTGGAAAATGAACTGTGACGGTTTGGCGTATTTTGCACACTCTACCTCGCCTAAAGAAAGAGTGCCTGGCGAAGCCAGGCCGGCCCGGCGAAGCCGGGCCGTGATAAAGAAGGAGGAGCACCCGGCGGTAGCCGGGTGATCCGACTGGTTGTTACTATAGCACCCTAATCAAGTCAGGAGTTGTCAAAGGCTGTTAGGAATGGTGTGGTGACGCGGAAAAATGTCGCGTCCGTGTACATCACCGCATAGATAGCGGTGTAATCCTGTTATATGTAATCCGCTAAGTTTGTTGGTGTGTGTGAATGTATGTTTGTGTGTCTGTATGTGTGTTTGACCGGAAATTCATAACTTCCTTCAAAAGAGCGATAGAGCCCTCAAACTGATAAGTAATGTAGGGGGTCGTGCACGAACATTATTGGTCGGTGGCAGGGAGTGATAACAGTTGATAAGATACCATAAGGAGCCTTAGAAGGTAAGGGTCACCAAATTCACAACGCGCGTCACAGCAGCGGTAGAGCGTTGGTTCCAAGAAGTAAGGTAGAGGACAGGATGGGAACATTATTGGTCGGTGGCAGGAAGTGATAACAGCCGATAAGATACCATAAGGATCCTTAGAAGGTATGGGTCACCAAATTCACAACGCGCGTCACAGCAGCGGTAGAGCGTTGGTTCCAAGAAGTAAGTAGAGGGCAGAATTGGGGACATGGTTGGCAGGAAGTGATATCCGATAAGATACCATAAGGAGCCTTAGAAAAGGAAAGTTCAGCAAGCATCATAACGCGCGTCACAGCAGCGGTAGAACGTTGGTTCTAAAAAGTAAGGTAGAGGACAGGATGGGGACATTTTCGGTGGGTGGCAGGAAGTGATAACAGCTGATAAGGTACCATAAGGAGCCTTAGAAAGGGATGGTCACTAACACCATAGTGCGCGTCACAGCGACAGGACCTGATAACAGCCGATAAAGTATCATAGGGGGCCCGCTTCAGGAAGGCCTCAAAATTCAATGCAAGAGTCGGAGCAACAAGGGGGAGCTGCACCTTTACTATGCCCGCTAAATTTTAGTACCACCCAGAAATAAAAGCCTAAAATTGTTTGCCAGTGAGGAATGATAAGAGTCGCCAATAGACCGATATGTGAAAGCTGCTCACGGAAGAATTAGGATGTTAGAACACTTCACTATGATTTCGATATTGTTACCATTGAAACTCTTTCAACCGCTAAGTTGCCTCATTTCCAACGAATGGTGAGTGTTGGCAAATGTTCATTAAAGAGGAGAATTATGATGAAATGGGCCGTGTTTTGAAGCATGGGAAAAAGGCGAAGTTTTAGGGGCCACCACAAAAATTCTGCCATTGTTCAGTACCATAGGTTCAACAATTCGCGCAGTAAGGCGCGTCAGCTGAACTGGTTCTTTATAACACAGATTCGTTACTTCCATTTCATCCTATACCAGTTTGGTTGATGCACACTACTGTGCGTCCTGCTGAGGTACTGATTACTGGTAGGACTTCTGTGGTGACCAATAACACTTAGCCTGATTCCACTTTTCGAAATAGGGCCCATCACTCTATTCTGTAAAGCAGAAGTTTTGTGTGTCGGTTTGTCGGTCTGTAGGTATGTATGTAAGGTATGTATGTATGTATGTTTGTTGTTTGTTTGTTTGTCCGTCCGCAAAATGCTTGACGGGATTCATCATGTAACAGAAAAGAGAAAACGACCGCTAGCCAAAAAATCAAATCCAAAAAGCTTTCGGTGGTATCATCCAGTGTTTTGATTGCGATAACTCCGCTATATAAGACAACCACTTAGTGCACTCCGAGCCATTGCACGGGCTGCTCGCGTGGCAGCTGGACGTGAGCACCTGCAGTAGGACAGGGTAGGGAAGGGCAGGGGTTAGGGGGCACAGGGAATAGGGTAGGGCGAGGTGGGGCGAGAAACGGGTAGTTCGAGGGAAGCGAGGTTAATGGGCTGCTAGCGTGGCAGCTAGATCTGAGTGCAGTGGGGCAGGGTAGGGAAGGGCAGGGAAATAAGGTAGGGCGAGGGGGTGAGGTTAAAGCGAAGGTAGGGAGGGGGGAATGTAGAATGCGATTCAACAGTAGCACACCACAACGATGGAAACAGAAGCATTAGTGAAAGCGACAAATATAATAGAAGAAACAAAGGATCAACCGCTAGCAAAAACTGCAAGGCAGTCCATAATGTGCTCTCAATTTTGATATTTTGAATGTTATAACACCCCGCACGGTATAAGGCAACCATTTGGTGTGTTCCGAGCCGTTGGATGTGCTGCTCGCGTGGCAGCTA
>MU911946.1:7378-18976 GCA_036418165.1 Cooperia oncophora | reverse complement strand
GAATGACTTGTCGCTAAAGTGTGTATTGAGTCAATGAGTTGGCTAGGAATGTTGGCAGTGAGATGGCAACGTTGGCCTTAACCAGAAGATGTAAACTTCGCCCTCTCATGACCTCCATTTGCGGATTGTGTCTTTCGTACTATCTTTACTATGTGCCGTTTATCTTCCACGCCTCTCTAGATCCATATTGCGCGAACCCTCGAGTAGGTTTTTGAACTGAGGTTCTCCTCAAGTGAACATCTCCTGTTATAGTCCAATGTATGAAAATGACAAGGAAGGATCTTCACCAGACGCCGTCTACGATGATGGCTGGACGCTGACGCTTCCGTCAGGTAAGTTTTATGACTATGACGGAGAACATTCATCCTTTGGCCGTGTAAGTTTTAGCCCTATTATTTTTGGTTTCAGGGGCTAAAATTGGACATCGTTCCTTGATGTTGTATTATCGTCAGTATCTTCGCCCCACAGACGGTAATAAACCTGACGTTGGAAAGGCAGCTCTTGACAAAGCTCGTGGGCTGTACCCAGCTTTAGCATGGACCGGCTCAACAGGTATAGCGCTGGTTCCAAATTAATTTCTTTCTCCTAATTACCTGAACTTTGTTTGGAAAAGGATGGAGACAGAGGGACAGGAGGCAGAACCACTAGTATTGTTTTGGTTGCTTAGGCTCTCGCAGCCGAGTTCGACTTTGTGGGGGCACCGAATGATACCCTGATAAGGTTTCCAGCCTGACAGATATTAAGCAGGTGGTCTATTACGACTAGCCCAGTCACAACAGACCATCTTGTGAGGATCTCTGGCAGCGTCACAGGACTGACCGATGTGAGACAGTTAACATGAATCTAAAAAGGGAACAAGAGAAGGTGCAAACTGTCCCTTCAATTTGAAGGCAGTTGGTACGATGGTTTCCTACTTAGCCTGCTAGTAGGGCGCTGTATAGTGGGGAAATGGCGAAAGAACGGAGTGAAACGGTCAAAATCCTGCGAAGAAAAAGACGAAAAAATCGATTTCGGACGAGTTTCCCGTAGGCATCTTACCAATCACCGCTACCGAAGATACGGCTGCATATGTGTACCCATGTATGCATGCAGCATCACGGCCGCTTCATACCAATCCCTTCGCTTCATAATTTGCTTAGCAAATGAATGAATACGAGCGTCAGGAACGGTCGTCCATTTGTGGGCGGGCGGGCGTGGCGGGCGTTTGGGACGTAATGGATAGGGCCCTTATAAGGGCACCTTCCTCGGGGAAACCGCTATGCAGCGCCTGCCCAGGGTCGCGGAATTCTATCCTGCCAGGAGTATTGATCCTAGTCGTCTTGGGGGATTTATCGTGCCAACTGCCTTTAAAAGGCATCGCTTTTATTTGTGTTTTGGATTCTTTTGGTGCCTTCCGAGGTTGTTAGGTGGAACTATTTATTAACGGCCTAACGTTTCGACCAGATCGTCGTCCTCGGAGGCCTGAACATTGCTCAAGGTTTCTAATTTGCTTTCTAAACCGTCAAACGCCTCGTCCCCCTAGCGTTTCTGACAAAACTTCTAGGAACAACCGAAAATATCCCGTATGTATAACCAACTCACCAAGTCCACCGCGGTAGGAGCGGAAGTAGCCGCCCAGTCAGTTGTTAGTAGTATTTGTGAGACTTACTGTGCTGTCCTTACATATAGTAATTATATTCAAGACTTGCACGTCTCACTGCTTACAGTAGCTGGCAGTGCGGTGAAAATGGCAAGAGATCATTTGTTATGGATAAACACTCATTACGGTTGTTCATTCTAGGATTCCTAGCAGAAATCCAGAATGCCTCCAGCGCTTTCCTGGCGGAAACCTCAGTCTCGTACGCTAAAATTCTGCACTTCACATCATAGTCGGTTCCGCAAATTCCTCCAACGATGTAAGACGACCGGAGTTACTGGCCTACGCTTCGATTACAAATAGCGCAAGATGCGGATACAATTTGGCGGTCGTGATAATAATCACCCATCTGTTTTGAATATTTATCGTTCTATCTTAGGAGCGGTGATTAAGAGAAAGCAATATGTATTGTATTCGACTTTGTTGAAATGTAATGCTAAAGAACAGGCATGCCGGCGTCTTCTTCCAGAAATGACTTGGAGGAGGATTGAGGGTGGGTCAAGATTAATTTGTTCTTCTATTCGGTCTAAGGTCAAATCCTCCCTTTGTGCGAAATATGATAGGCTTACTGGAACAAGTCACGAAAATCCCCGTGATGTAAGGGGCGACTCACACATTAAACCCCCCCCGGCTAGACACAAATACTGACAGTGGTAGTGAAAATGTAAGAGTCACTGTTTTGGGTGACACTCGAATATCCTCTAATGCGCTCGATTTTCTCAGTCTCGGTCCATCTTTCTCACCTGCACAAAACATCAGTGCTCTAACATTCCGTAAAGTTGTGGGAAGTTTACAAAGGCTTCGAGATCTGCTGCGCTTTAAACATCGTCGCGACAATAGTATGCATACCGCCACATCCTCTCAGAGACCACTTCCACCAGTGCCGTTTCCACGTACACTCTACAAAGAAACTGAGCCCGTACCAGAAGTTGATGTCAAAATGAGAAGCCTGTCAGCAGGAATTCTGTCTGTTCTAACCCAGAACAGTCGGTTCCGCTGCAGGAATTTGACATACGAGCAGAAGCAAGGTTTCAGAGAATTACGTGAGCTAAGATCAAACGGCACTATACGCATCTCTGTGAGTGATAAAGGTGGAGAGTTTGTGGTTATGTCACAAACCCTAGATCGTCAGATCACGGAACTCCACCTGGCGGATACATCAATTTATCGTCAAGCGACAGAGAGAGAATTTCACTCCCAATGCAGGCGTCTCAATAATGCTTGGATGGAGCAGGGACAGTCTGCGGGACTCAACGAGAAGTTGCTTAGCAGACTCAGACTCGACAGCCCGGACTGTCCTGTCTTCTACAGCCTTGTGAAAACCCACAAACTTGCTCCTAGAGACATGATGTCGACATCGCCGGAAACCTTCAAGATTCGACCAATCATAAGTTGCGTGGGTGGACCAACCGATCGAATTTCATGGTTTCTCAACTGCATCGTGAGCCAGTTGTTGACCAAGGTCCCCTCTCACCTGACTAACACGACCAAGTTCCTTGATCTTTTACGCAGTTCACGGCTGACAAGCACCTGCGTAGTGGAGTCATTCGATGTCACCTCGCTTTATACTAACGTCCAAAACGATCAGGCTCTACAAGCATTGTCCGAAATGTTGGACAGGTATGTAGGAAGCATAGAGACCTATGGACTAGATAAAGCGCACATCATGACTCTAATCAAGGCATGCTTGGAATGCAACATCTTCAAGTGGTCAGGAGCTTATTATTCTCAAACGAGAGGTCTCGCTATGGGTCAACGCTTAGCACCAGTGCTTGCAATCTGCTTCATGAGCAGAATAGAAGAACCAGTACTGGAACGCTTACCGTTAATGTACTGCAGGTACATAGATGACTGCTTCATTGTAACATCGACACAGTCCGAAATGGATGAGTGTTACGCCTGAAATGACGAGCAGTCGCAGTCGCAGTACATTAAGCTCACACGAGAAGTCCCGCGAGATGGTTGGCTCCCCTATTTGAACACTCAGGTGAAGGTTTCCGATGGTATGCTTAGTGTGAAGTGGTACAGGAAAGCAAGCTCCAAGAACATCTTTGATTCATTGCCACATCTGCTGCAGCATACCTTCCCGGGTTGAAGAGTGGGCAGTTGTTAAAACATTTCACACGAGCAGGCTGCAAACGTATGCAGCCGGAGTGACAGAACGGCAAGAATCTATACGACTGGCTGCTGATATAGCTGCTTCAAATGGCTATGCTCTTCCACATGTCCACAGAAGAACTCACACTGAGCGCCCGAACGTACCACGTGAAACTCGCCAAAGCAAGATCCCCCTATGTATACCGTTCATATCTGATAATATAACTGCTGCAATTCAAAGATGTCTGGCTCGTGCACAGCTGACCAATGATGTTGTCTTGGTGAACATTCCCAATGACAACATCAGGCGCCAGCTTGTACGAAATAGACTCTACGATAAGCAGTGTATATCAGACCATTGCATTGTATGTCCTAATGGTAGAATAGGAGATTGCGCCAAAGTTGGTGTGATCTACCAACTTGAATGCCAGACGTGTAATGCAACATACATTGGGGAGACTGGAAGGGCGCTAGCAACGCGCATCAAGGAACATCTTGCTGGTAAAAGGCGTGGTAAACTAACAACACCGTTGGGCAGGCATCTGATCGAAGAGCATTGCGGAACCGACTATGATGTGAAGTGCAGAATTTTAGCGTACGAGACTGAGGTTTCCGCCAGGAAAGCGCTGGAGGCATTCTGGATTTCTGCTAGGAATCCTAGAATGAACAACCGTAATGAGTGTTTATCCATAACAAATGATCTCTTGCCATTTTCACCGCACTGCCAGCTACTGTAAGCAGTGAGACGTGCAAGTCTTGAATATAATTACTATATGTAAGGACAGCACAGTAAGTCTCACAAATACTACTAACAACTGACTGGGCGGCTTCTTCCGCTCCTACCGCGGTGGACTTGGTGAGTTGGTTATACATACGGGATATTTTCGGTTGTTCCTAGAAGTTTTGTCAGAAACGCTAGGGGGACGAGGCGTTTGACGGTTTAGAAAGCAAATTAGAAACCTTGAGCAATGTTCAGGCCTCCGAGGACGACGATCTGGTCGAAACGTTAGGCCGTTAATAAATAGTTCCACCTAACAACCTCGAAGGCACAAAAGAATCAAACACAAATAAACAACGATGCCGAGGTTCTATGAAGAGAGAAGTTGGAGATTATTAGCATCGCTTTTGTTAATCCATGTGACCAGTAGCTAGCTGTCAGGCTGTGTTCATACTTTGCGTCAGCGTAATGCCAGAGCCATCCCATCAACACACCGTCAATGTTTTCACAGGCTTTTTTGCTGAAACTCATACTGCCCACGGAAGGCTGGCATACCCTGGCGTACGCAAGATCGATAGCTATGTAGACATACCTAGTTGCTGGCGCTAGCGTACGCTCGAACGCTACCGTACGCTGGCGTACGTTAGCGCAAAGTGTGAACGCAGCCCCATGACTCCGCTCTGCAGGAAAAGTTGCTATTTAGCGTGTGGCCGCTCTTTCCGCGTCTTTGGGTATATCTGTGCCGCATGAAGCAAATGTGATCCAATACGTATCTAGGCGAAACTTGCTGAACTCCAAACTTAGGGAAATAATCTGCTCCGTGAATTGACTGTGGCCCAATTGGCGACCACTTAAATCTTTGGACTTATAATTTTGCATTTCTCTCATCATTTTCCCTTTCTGTGCTTGCTTTCAGGTACTGTGGCTAAACAGGCAGCTCGCGACCTTCAATTTGTGCAACGTTATCGTCGACGTTTCGATTTACGTGTGGGCATCAAATCGAACAAGCTGTTCAAACTCAGGGAAGAAAGGGTGACAACTGATCAGTGGTAACTACGAAGAAGTCTTAATCTCCCAGTCTTTTCCGATTCTCTTTCCATGATAGAGTCTGTAGTTTTGTAGTTTGAATTTCTTAGAAGATATTCTTTCGAGCACGACCATACCTCGCTTCATTCATGGACCTTGTTTAAATTGCTTAATAATAGTCGTTTTACTGGAGATTCATGATGCGCCTTGTTTTGAATGCCCACTGTTAAAGCTCTCTTGTGGTGCATAAGCCTTTCATTCAGGGAACCACTACTCTAGTTACACTCCATTACGGCGAAGATTAGGGAGGCGGTGGCTCGGCGTTTGTGAACATTGGGCTCAGTAAGGCGCTTTTCGTTGGAGCATACCATTTGACGCCAGCTATTCATCAGGAGTCCTGGTGGGCTGGAAAATCCTTCGGTAAAGATACAAGCCTCCCTCCCCCTTCCCCACTGTCCCCTTTGCTCCTGTACAACTTCCCTCCCTTCGCCGCTCCATCCTACCGACTATTTTATCTTTTCTTGGCCAAACTTTTGCCAATGTCCAAAAATTTCACTTTCGCTAGTTTTTCGCCAGTTTTCCCCAGAATGTTGCAGTCCAGCAGAGGGCGGGGGGGGGTGGAAGGGGTATCAAATTCATGGGAATGGAAAAAACTCGGTAAATCCAAAGCAAGGAACACACTTTTTTTCTCCTGACAAGAAGCAAAACACATACGACTTCCCCTCCGCCCACCCCTCATCCCATCGCATGTGGAATCCTCCAACGTGTGATTTGGCGCCCTGGACCAGGAAAATTGCCTATCAAGAAATTTTTTTTGGAGAGCCAAGTACGAAAACCAATCCGCTCCCCGAATCCCAGTGGGGGGGGGGTCGTATTTGGCTGGGGAAAATGTTATTTTGATAGACTGATTTTCCCGCTTAAGCTGGCGTTGTAAAAGGGGGGGGGGTAGTGCTTGCTCATTGTTGGGAGGGAGGGAGTCGTGTTTACTTTCTGGCCTTCTAAAGCGGTGTTTGAATTTTCGTGATTTTCCTGTTTCATGTGTACTGTATACACGCCCCACCCCCTCCCGCTCGACGGCTCGATTCGATGAGGAGGGGGCAGAGGGCCGGGGGGGTGGTTGTACTACCCCCAAAAAAGAGGGTGGGGGTCGTACGGACTTGACCAAGATCCCCAACCGATGATGTGCCCTGCATTCTATTTTGTACAGGACTGTGACGTGGCTACATTTGTTCCAAACCAATACTCTTCCAGAAGCTCAGCCGCCACCACGTTCAAACGAAGTACACTACCACGCCCTTCCCATTCCCTGGACATGGAGTGAGGATTTTATTGTAATGGTGAATACATACCGTTATGTGGTAAATGTGATTGGACATCCCGTGAGGTCTTATCGGATGCGCTTCGTAAGATGTTACAGCCGACCTCTTATTGCGTTTGTGAAGTTGGGCTATTGGGCCAGGCGGTCCATATTCTGGGTTCATGCTTTCGCGCGACTTGGTGAACTAATATTTCTTCCTTGTATCTTGCCTGTTTTTTACTTCTTGATTAGCACCTGAATGTAGTGATAGACAGACAAGTCACCGAGTCGTCACAATTCCAACTCTCATTTTTTGCCATGGTTGACCAATCAAGGTATAAGCGAACCACCCCCCCCCCCCTCCCCTCCTAATTTGCCAGCGCGAAGGTTTAAATTGATGTCCTGCGTTTTTCTTACTATTGGGAATGTCTGTACAGCCCAAGTTGTTAGTTGGTCGATTAAAGACATGCACTACTGCGGTGAACCACGATACTGCTCGCTAATACTGTCATTTCGCGTAGCATCGATGCGCCAAGCTGTGCGCAGCGGCGTCCGCAAGGCAGCACGCACCGGTGTGCCGGGTGTTTATGACCGTGTCGAGCTTGGATCATTGGCCGTGCTGTTGTAGATATTTCACTTGTTGATAATTTGTTAGCCTCTATCGGTGAGAAATTCGTATACTATATCTGTTATCATTACTGTTGCCCGAATTGTTTTAGATTTTTTTTTACCATAAATCAATCATTAAACAGTAACACCGAACTTGATCAAAATTTTTATTCCTTAGAGTCGAAACACATTCATTTTCGAATCGAAAATTATGCGGAATAATAACAAGGGGGCGATGTCTGTCTGTTCAATGTACAAGAATCGATTACAGAGGGTTAGACGTACACCGGGATTTTGAGGAAAGGTAACAGACGCGGAAATCAATACATATACATGTGGCGTCAAATAACGAGCATCACGATCAATATATGATAAGGGCAGTGAGTGCGTTGGCTAGGGGGCGGAGTGACAGTTCTCTCGTCACTGATCGAGAGACGTTAGGCCGCGTTCATACTTCACCACTCGAGCAAATCAGTCTGGCGTGCAACCGGCCGCGCTCCACCTCTGATGCTTTGAACCGGTGCAACCGGCTGCTGCGTCGTAATCGAAAAATAGGCGGTGTTGGCAGTCCAACGATTAGCAGTGGAGCGCGATTTGGAAGTCGTGCCAATGAATCGAAGTATGAGAGCGTTCTAACATCTTTCCGTCAATAACGCTAAAGCTGATGCCCCTCCTTCTAGCCAATGCACCCATTTCCTTTGAGTGGGGGCTTGTGACGCTCGCGTTTTGGGAGCGTCCTAAAACAGGCATATTCACCTACTTTATTACTCGTAATGATCCGTTTCTTCAACAGTAATTGCTTCATAATATCAAATAATGCACACATACATTAAAACTATCAGCAGCAAGACGTGTGGGGATCACGTCAGAGATACTTGAAGGGATTTGTAGTGCGTGGTTTCGGTGAACGAAAGGCATAAAAATAGCTGAACACGTAGCATATCGCGCGCGTTGTTGAATGTGTATGGTTTGGCCTTAGTGGAAATGTGAATGGGATTAGCATGCTGTATTGGTCGCAAAGAGGCACGCGCTGGTTCGGATACGATGCCAGTGGGATTTATGGGATAAACAGGGAGTTGTTGAAGGTCCGAGCCGTTTCACTGTTTTCACAGCGCGCTGTCCGAGCCGTTTCACTGTTTTCACAGCGCGCTGAGTCTACCATTAGTCAAACTCCTTTAGAGAAATGGGTAATTCAGCTCTGACAGCATTCAATTTATGGGCTTAATGAGCCGTACCGCATGCCACTACACCTTCAAGAATCTGATAGTTTGGTATAAGTGGGTACACTCATTACTCCACAAACGACAGGGTGTGGAGGGGTGTCGATTGGAGCCAGCCAGGGCTGCCTTTTCCACCATTTGATGCTGGCTTATCTGGCATTAATTGGTGGAAAAGGCCGTCCCGGCTGCGATCCAATCAACGCCCCTCCTCGCGGTGATAATGACTGCTCTTTAGTTGACGGCCGATCATCTTTGGTCGGCGGTAGTGTTTTTTCTGGTGGGCCTTGCTCCATGGTCACTTTAAGCTGCTTATGCTCCATCTCCGTTGTGACTGGATCACATTAGAGATGGCGCATAAGCAGCTCGCTAACGTATGAACGCTAATGGCCTTCATGCGCGAGAAGCCAGGCGAAAGCGAACGCTTGAGATAGCGAAAATGAATGGAAACTCATACAGCGCAGAATTAACTGAACACGCTGTTTTCCGGAAATGGAACTAGGTAATCGTTTGTGAGGCGAAGAACTTGCTGCTTTGTCAACTAGAACCTTGACTTGCTAGAGTAGAAGATCTGCTGTGGCTACTTGCAGCTGCGGTTTCCCAAGTAAAAAAGAAAGCCTCAAAATGAATTCTATCGCGTCCTGCTCTGAACCCGGAACTCAATCCTCAAGACACAGGGTGTCCAACAGAAGGAATTAAAATCCATCTGACCTTCCTCTCTTAGATTTTCCAGCACCCTCCATGAGCTCCAGCCTGTGCAAAACTTGGAGTTTTTGAGCAGGCTGGAACTAATGTTGGGCGTACCCGGTAGGTCCGCTTTTAATAGAAAAAATATCCTACACAGGTTCTTTGGTGCACTAGTATTTTGGCGCCATTCAAACCCACTCATCCTCGCCAGGATAACCTGCTTGATTTTGGTTTTCTCAGGTGTAATGCGGTAGATGCTGGATGCGGCGACGCGCTTAAACTAGCGAAGTGTTTCCCAGCTAGTCGCTCGACATACGCACTTTCACGTTCCTTAGCGCTATCCGTTTGGACTCCAGAAATTTCGTCTTCGAGCTCATTTTAAAAGTGGCAAGATCACCATATCCGCTAAAGACTTGTATATAGGGGTAATTCAACATCCTGATCACGAATATGATATTCATTTTGGCGCTGGCTCTAATGGATGACACTACGATTACTTCCGCTCTGCTAAGGCTGAGCCCATCGTAGTGTCCTCTGCGTGGCGCCAAGCTCAAGAATCGATGTCATACTCGTAATCAGGATGTTGAATTACCCCTATATACAAGTTTTTAGTGGATTTGGTGACTTAGGCAATTTGAAAATGAGCTCGAAGACGAAATTTCTGGAGTCCAAACAGGCATTAGCCGCTCCTTTGCGACGCGCATTGCTCGTAGCCGTGGATCTCCGCGGGCATTACGACTATGATTCATTTCCTCAAACTCCTATGCTATCCCCCCTGGTTCCCATTGGCATCGTATTCATCACTAAAAACTAGCTATCTGTAAGTGCACATATTAATGTACATTAAACGTCTCTCAATAAAGCATTAGAATTAAATAGCAAATATTAATAGCAAAATAGGAGAACAATCGGAAGAGCGATGCTTCGAGATGCTATAGAGCGAACGACCAGCGCGCGGAGATCAATGGAATTGGGCGGAGCATGTAGATATATGGGTGTGAGAGATTTCCCCTATCCGGAAGGCGAAGGGATAAAATCGATCAGCAATCAATAATGCACAAATAATGGCAATGTATAAATGAATTTGGCGTTCGAGATGAATGAAAGATTAATATGGTCGAGACCAGAGAAGACCCAGCAGCCGATACACCTGAAACACATTATTTCCTGACGGACGGTCCTGAAACATGAGAAGTTCTCAAAACTCGAACTTGACATCTGGGCTTGTTGTAGAATGCACTATCGATTTTTAGCGCGCGCGTTAGCGAGGAAGGAAATTGTATTAGTGTTGTGGACTGCAGTGCACTGCTGGCTTTTATTTGCGCTTATTATTATTATTAATTATTATTTATTATCATATAATTATTAGTATTATTCCTCACATGAAGACGCCGTAGTGGCTATGACTCCCCGCCCACCGGTTATCGCGGAATTTGCTGTAATGCTGTGCAATATCGATTTTTAGCACTGGTGAATTGCGATCCTCCAATATTTATTTCTACTTGTACAAGGAGAGGGCGTCTTACTATGCACAATTGAGGTCCACTATGTACTTCCGATCCCTGTTGCGCGTAAATGAAACAAACTAACGGGAACCGGGAATAAGCGTAGTTGCCGTGAAAGAGAATGCACTATTGATTTTTGCTACGCGCGTGTATTTTGAGATACGATCACAACATGAAAACGGCTCCAAACTAGGAGGTCGGTAGGGGCGCGCTTATTAATGAAGCAACACGAAAACCATCAAAAAAGCTCTAAACGAGGGCCCCTTTGTTTTGAGCACTGTACGAGTTTGCCGACTGGACGAGTTTTCCAAACTGCAGGTCTCACGGGAAAATATCGATAGTGAGCGACGTTGATTTGCACGTCGCCACTGATTTTATGTACGTGTGGAGGCGGGGTGTAAATTTCTGGCTCATCCAAAAATCAATGCCATGTCTGTGGATGTAGCTCTTAATGGACTATCATAGAATATTGATTTTTAGCGCGTAGGCGATCGGGTGCCTTCTTGCCAGTGTAAACGGAAAATGAGATGTGAACGTGCGATTCTCTTCCTAGCAGGGCAGTTAAATACAAGTGGCACGATCGATCCCCAAGACGTGTAGGATTAATTACGCCTAGCTGGACAGATTTTGGCGCTGCTGAACAGGCGCTGCTTGGCGCCTTCCCGAGGAAGCGCCCTGTCAAGCTGCAAATACCGATCCCGCACGCCGACCTCGTCCACCCGCCCACAAATGTGCGAGCGAGGCTGCTGCTTGTTTCGCTTTATTTGCAATGTACATTACGAAGCGAAAGGATTGATATGAAGCGG
>MU911945.1:141100-161181 GCA_036418165.1 Cooperia oncophora | reverse complement strand
GAAAAAATTGTTGATAGCATGATGAGACCCGCATCCCGTGCCATTCGACGATTCACCAGTTTTTGAGTCTTCTTTGCATAATCTGTCCTTTTTCGAGGTCCATTAATGAAGTTCCACTTGCCATAGCCTAGAAGAGGCAAGAAGTCATAATGATGAGAAGTTTCACCGAACAAAAATGAGATGTAGCCGGAAGATATATGGGGTGAAGCTATACTTTTGCTGCGGTTGTCAGAACGATCATTTTTGGAAAAATTTACGAAAAAAAAATTGTTTTTTCGAGCTACAGTTTGGTATTGGCATATGAATTTCTACTGGTAATCGCCACATTTTCTGTATGGGGGCATTCTGGAAAACCGCGTGTAAGACAACATTTTGTGAGATTCATGGGTGGAACTATGATTTTGTTTCGCAGTGTACAGGGGGGGGCAAAAAAAGTCATTCCGGCCGAGTCACATATGAGCGAAGTTTTCGCAGCCCAGACAGAGGAAGTGGATATGAGTACCAGGGCGGAAGATACCCAAGATCTTCCTCTATAAGCAGGAGCCGGCTGCCGCCATTCACCTTCATGTACACCAAAATATGAAGTCATCTCCAGTCGCGGCCTGAGTGAGGAGACGCCTTTGGAATTCGACGTGGCCTCTCAAAGCTCTGCGAACTTCTTGAATGAATTCACTCATGGATAGCTACCTGGAGACCAGTACTCTTGATCTGCAAGACCTCAAACATCGAGCAGCTCCGGCAACGTCGCTACGGTCCAGGACATCATCTTCACCCCATTCACCAAGGCGCGGGTTGATGGTGTGGACCGGCCGTACCTGGAATGGATGAACCGATATTTTCTTCGTGGGCCCCAGACTGAGGGTGTGCGCTGGTGGCTACATCGAGCAACTCGAGGAGAATATCCCATCTTCATGTCGTCGCCCGTACCTTCTTGGAAACTTTGTACTGCTACAGGATTGGGTGACAACACATTTAATCGAAGGGCGTTGGAAAAACTTTCGCCTACTTGGAATGGAAGAACGTTGAGTACCTGGAAAAGATGGAGTATTTAAGCGGGGTCCTGAACTAAACCTGAACCCACTCAGTTACCTAGTCGGGCGGAGTTCAAGAGGGTGGTCTACAGTGGCGGAGAAATCAACGATCTCGCTCAACTCCGGTACCCACTCACTTTCGCGCGGCCGAATCTCTCGATGGCGCTCCTCCAGAAGGCTGTGGCGGAGTATCATTATAGTATTTAATGTGCTCTTTAATATGGTAGTAAAAATGTCCGATAAAAATTTAATAAAGTGTAACTTATAGCGCCTTGAAAGTCATGGAGGCAAAATGACTTTTTTTTGGCCCCCCTGTATATGGCGCAATGCAAACGCTGCTGGCCTGACCACGTACTCCGCTGCAGCGGTGACAGGTGGAATATTTGCGTCACAGAATGGCTCCCGTGGAGCGCGAAACGGCCTTTGCGCACCAACGCGTTTGGCCGACTCGTTTATGAAAAATATTCCAGAGAAAGAGGTCTAACAAACTGGATGGAAGTTCACGGAAACCTTGCGTTATGGAAGAGCTGTGGTCTCCACTAAAGATCGCACCGACTGAAGCACCATCAAAGTGTCAAGTAAGATCTACTGAAGGGGTCTCTGAGGAAATGATGATGCCGCCCTTTTTGCACGCGATTGAGTCTGAGAAATTTCAAAATGTTGAAATCTGAGAAGTGCATCGGGTTTTTCACAAGAAAAGCAAGCTGTCCTCAAAATAGTCAGCGCATTCGGATTCGGCGCAGCGAGATACCATTTCCACGTGGCTGGTATTAGCATATTTCTCCATGCGGCAGTGGTAAATCAAACTAGCCCTCTTCTGGAAGTTGTTTGCAGCTTCTCCTCCTCCATATACTCTGCAATAGACACTGTTCAGTTTGATGATGTTGGTAAAAGCATGCTCCGTGCTCCAGTCACCGCATCTTACCCCAGTGTCCACTCACTTTCAGCATTGAAGCGCAATGGAATCAAACGCGCGACGGTCGCGAAGTCTGAACGCTGCCTTAGGAATTGCAAAATTTGAAAGTGATAAAGTGGTATTGCTAAATTGACCTTGCAGCAGCGCATTCGTGAACAACAACGAGAGAACGCTACAAATCGAGAGCGAGAACAGTGGCTAAAAGAACTGGACGTCGGCCACATTAACAAACAACACATTCAGCATTTTCTACAGCACAAGAAACAACAAGCAACACTTCAGGTATGCGTAAATGCATGAACTATATTCTCAAACTCTCGAAATCATTTCGCTGATACTTTTACCACAGGGGTTATTCATCGCCCTGAAACACGACGTAGCATTCGCTGTCCGCGCTAGCAATATTTGACACCAGCAGGGCGCAGTTCGGCAATATTGATACAGGACTGCATATTAGGATTTTTGGGCTTCCTCATTATAGAGGTGAAATCTTGTTGTCTTGAAGCACTTCGGTTGTCTGCACCTGCCAAGGCTCAGCCCAGGGTGAAGCGGATTGGTTCCGAACCCTCACTCCCCTTCCCTCGGGTTCGGCCCAAAAAGAGCGCCAAAAGGCGTGCTAAGCGTCATGTTGGAAAACAACTGCTATAATTGTAATCAGAAACTTGGAATATCCAATTGTGCAGTAGTATTCATATCGATTTTGCTGTCAAAGGGTGTGGTGAAGTAGCTCAAAAGCTTCTTTCATTGATCGATTTTTTTTTGGGATTATCTTCCTGAGAGAATGGAGGACTTTAATGGTACACTTCATTGGTGAGCTTTCGCTATCCTAACAGCTTCCTCAGATCTTAACAGCGAAATTAAGCATATCTCATGCAACAAAACCTAACAATGGTCAGTTAGACAGTTAGGTAACCAGGACGATCAAATTCTTAACTATAAGTGCTTCATCAACGTAGTACAATGTATAATACTGTGATCAACTAAGTAGCAGCAATTGAACACCTTCAGCCTGCCCTATGCAACTCAAGGTCCCTAGGACTGTCAGCAGATTGATTTGCTCGACACCAAGATTGTTAACAACTCTTTATTCTACTGACGTGTTCCGGCGACGGAGACATTTTCGAAACTACTCATCCCTACACTATTCCAACCTACAGGGAAAGTTCAAAAAGGGTCATAAAGCTACTATGATGTCATGGGAACGATAAGAACCAACCTTTAGGAAGTCGACCAATGAGGTCCACCTGTTACCCCGTTCTACTAGTAAAGTGGCTTAAATAGGTAGGCCTCCAGGTCACTTTCCTGAGGGACCTCCCGAGGGTTGATCATGTAGATCAAACTCCTCCAAAGGTCACTTCAGGCCACCCGCGCCGCACCTCAGGGGATCGTCCCCGTCACACACTCTTCACTCGTCAAACAAATTGAAAATGTGCTGCGCCGGAGATGTGGATTTTTGGCGTATTCTGAAACTTTTGGCGTCGTTCAAACTTGTCGTTGCAAAATCACAAGGATGACTTTTTTCTAAATAGCGGACATGGAACAGGGGAAGAATTTTCTTAAAGGGAAGTTTCCTGCATTCCGGCACTGTATCAGATTCCTCAACGGATCACATCTCAAGAAAGTTATGGCTGTTTAAAGCAAGAAAACTGGTAGGTGATATTGAGATGTCACATCATCACAACGGGGTATTCTGTTGGGAAAGTGGTTTTAAAATTGCTTGAGCACGGTCAACAACTTATAAACCACATTCCTCCTTTCTCTTCTTCAGAAGCCCCATTCCCAAGAAATCGACATTTAAAAAAAACCTGCGAGGCCCCTGGCCTATTTTGCAACACAACGCGAGAAATAGCTCGCTCTACTGCAACAGTGAAAGAGTTTTCTGAACGGTCTTTAAGTGTGCGAACAGTTAGAATCCATGTATCTCATTCGATGATCGTGTGGCGCTGCCCTGCAAACTCTTGATCTGTATCACTTTGTTGATTGGAGCAGCGAAATCCATGTGAGTCCAAGTGCAGGCAAGGCTCTATGCCGAATATTAGCGGTATTTCACGTCCCTTCAGCATTCAGATTGGAGCGGCCGGGTAAGACAATTCATCTGTCGTCTGCGCAGCGTAGCTCGCCCTCCAGTGTGGCATATCACATACCCCATACGACGCGAATCATGTCTGTAGATGGTGCTTTGCTAGCGAACACCAAACGCAGGCTCATCTCTTATATGTCTCTCTCTCTTCTGATCTTTGACGCAAGAGAGCAGCACCGAACGGATGGGAAAGATATTTCATGCCTTTAAGCACGACCATGGATATATTCGTCATAACACACAGCATATTATTAATTCATACTCGATTTTCTTTTCTTTTAGAAGCATTCAATAGAGCACAATCGGTTAACCACTACCGAGGCTCGTCTTCAAGAAGAACTGCATGTTGAGCAGGCTGTGCAAGATATCGTACGGCTCATTAAACAGGTTGACTGACTCCGTTGTATTCAATTTTATCCTCTTTTGTCATGAAATTTTAGGATCCAAGAACTGCACTTCTCATTGTTCAGCTCCTTCGAAGGTATCAACTGGAGAGAAACGTGAGTTTTTCTAAAAATTCCGATCTTCTACCGGTAAGAGTATTGATAAGAGCAGCATCTGAAGAGTGATAATAGTGAATCATGTGCAGTAGCCAAATTCAGGCTGAGCAGCAGCAAGCCAGCTCACCGGATACGGACAAGGTAAGTCATTTTGCTGAGATGGGGAATCAGAAAAACGTGCGGGAAAACTGTCTAATTTGAAAAGTATAGCGCCGCTGCTGCTGCATTGAGAGAGTTATTTTCTATATAGGTATCTATATAGAAAACAACCTCTCCCAATGGTATATCTATATAGGTATCTCAGACAAGCTCACCTGCATCAGCTGTTGAAGAGCCATTGAAACAGTCTTACGATATGCTTGCGCAGAACTTCGTTCAAAAGCCGAACGTCATCGAAAAGGGTCAACAGGTTGGGGAAACGTTTTTTTGGCTTTGTTCATTGCAACTGCAGAATGAGAGATGGTTTTTGACATTTTTTTCCACAAGTGCAGTGCCCATAGCGGAGTAAAGAGCACAATAAAATTTTTCGAGTTCTTATTCTTCAGCGCTTGTCGCGCACGGTGGCAGATTCCGCTCTTTCTGATGTATGACGCCCTTTCTCTCTTTTGATGCCTGGTCGGGTGGATTTCAGCTACTTTTGAGTCTTTACGCAGCGTATCGAGCCAGTGCTATTTGAAACATCCTTTGGGTCACTTTCCGGGCACCTCCAACTGAAGCCTAGTTCTGCGGGCAGTCAGCCTTCGCGCGAAAAACATGGCCGTACCATCAAAGGCGCGTTTCTCGCATTTTGTCCGCTATAGGAGCTATACCGAACTTCTTGTATATTACATCGTTACATATGTTGGTCCAGAGGCGTCATAACCTCCGTCCAATGCAACATTTACATGTCCATCACCTAAACGGGCTTTGACTTCTTTGGGAGTGGGTCAGCAGTCAGCACCATATAGGGCGACTGATCGAAGGGCATTTCTGTAGATCCTCGATATAAGGCGCTCCGGTCACCTCCGAATTAAGACCTCTCTCGGACGTAATTGCTGATCCGAGATACTTGGGTGTTTTCGTACGCGTGAGCTCGATGCCATCGCTTCTGATGGAGCCCGCCTCACTTCGAGTGGTTGTCAAGTACTCAGTCTTTTTGACGTTCATTTAGAATCTACCCTTCGCCGAGCCTTCAGTCTAGACTTGCACCTATTGCTCGAGCGTGTTCTTATCATCGCAGGCAAGCATCACATCATCAGCGTAACGAAGCGTCCTAAGAGCTTCTTTCTCAAGATCTCATGGAATGACATTCATAACGACTAAGAAAAAGAGTTTGGAGAGCGCAGACCCTTGGTGTAACCCTACAGCGGTACGAATTCCTCGAGGTGTCCGCACTTGGTTCTCTGGATTTCAATCAAGCGGGCGATCCACTTGATCAGCTCTTCAGTAGGGCCGTGTTGTGTTGGTAAGGCGTGCCCTACAAAACTATTCGGTACTTCACGCTGATGCGATCAAATGCTTTCTGCAACTCTGGGAAGGCTACATGAACGGGCTTCTGCTTCTCACGGTGTTTCTCCAACAGGAGCCGAGCGGAGTATATGGAGTCGATAGCGCTGCAGCCCGCCACGAAGCTACACTCTTTAAGCCACACTCTTTGGTCGAGAGCTGGACGATGTCACGAAAACGGCCATCAAGAATTCGTTCAAAAGTTTCTGTCATGGTGTGCGAGAGAAGGCAAAGTGGATAGCGGTTTGAGCAGTCCGCTGGACTGCCTTTCCTCTACCGAATCGGGATCGTCGTGCTGTGCAGCCAGCGCTTGAGCGCCTTTTTTTGCGACGAGCAGATTAAAGAGTTTCGTCAACCACTCTGCAGAAAACCAGCGCCGCGACTTCCACAAATTTGCTGCCAGGTCGTCGGGTATTTCTTTGCCGCCCTTCAACTTCGTCAACGTTGCTTCCGTTCCCTGTACTGATATCTTCGAACGAGAATTCGGTGCCGCACAAGGGATAGCAGGAAGGTTGAATTCAACAGTTTAGATGTCCTCTAGTATCTACGCCATCGTTGCATTACCCTTTTTTGGTTCGTCAAATGATGGCCAATCCGTCATTACGCTGAGAAAAAAAGCTTCTGTATATCTTCAATTTGTCGGGGACGAGATTTGGCAAGTCAAGGTACAGGTAACGCTCACCATCGTGCGCCTTCACTTTACTGACATCATCGAAGTGAGCGGCTTTCACGGCAGCCACAACCTTCTTTCCAGCACTTCTCGCTTGCTGGTAATTTCAACAACTCTCAGCTGACTTCTGCTCAAGAAACACATGGTAGAGCCTCTTTCTCTAGTGAATTTTCGCTTTGGTGTCGTCGTCCGTCCACATCCAGGAGCTGCAGCCCTCTTAACTTTCCGCTGTCCAGGCTTCGTTATGCCGAGTTTGGAGCGAGCAGGCTGGGTTACCAACTCCTTCTTTCCAGCTTTCGTCGACAGATGCGTCGATGAGAACTTGAGTGCGAAAAATCACGGCTGCCTTCTGTTGCCACCTTTTGATACTCTCGGACCGGATCGCTTCACCTGCTTCAGTCTGGGCGTGTAGATCAACGGGGCTGCGTAGCTATCGTTTTATACGGCGCTACCTTTGTGTCTGTAAGATTCCCTCGATCGCCATTTTTGGTAAGGACAGAGCCTATTTGCGTTCTTTCACTCCCGCCGTGAAAGGTGATGAGATGGGAGCACGTTTGCGAAATTTGTTTTAAGGATGACGACGAGGATTTCCTCACCGTCGGCGTTACGTGGTCCGTATCTGAGTCCAATATAACAAGCATAGCCACCTGCGCAGCGCGTGACTATTTACGATCACGGAAAAAAACTTGGATGAAGCTCAAGTCGCGCGCTTTTAATAGTTTTACATACAATATCTAAATTCCACATGAAAAATTGTTTGCTCAGATTAAGTAAGCCGTAGAATGTTGTTCCAAAAAATAAAGTTTCTCTATCAGATCCGTTACCGGGACGGAATTCTGAAAATTGTTGCCATGCGGCATGTCGCTGCCACTTTGATTGGACCGGTTTTCAAAGTTTTAATGCTTGACCATAGGTTTCCTAAGAGTTGTAAAAAAAAGGAAATGGAAGAAGGGAGCAACACTCAGACAGGTTTAATCTCTTCCTATGGATCGCAAAGCACTAGAAACTTTGCAGTCCAATATAACAGTGGCAGCGGCAATAATCTTCAAAATTCTGCCCCCGTAACAAATTCAAATTCTGTCCCCGTAACAAATTCAATCGACCAATTTTATTTTAAGAGCACCATTTTGAGGCATACTTGGTTTGAGTAAACAAAGTTTCCACATACAATTTGAAAATTGTAGGTGAACTTATCCAAAAGCTTGCGACTTGGGCTTGTTTCAAGTTTTTTTCCGTGACTGTAGGTAGTCAGCGACAATGATACTGTCTTCTGGTGGCACCTAGGCTACCTTCTCATCCAGCAGAGCTCAGAACTCGTCCCTGCTCGGCGCATCCAGTTTGCGCGACCTATGTAAAGAGGAAGTGGTATAGTTGTTGCTCGCAGCAACAACGATCTTTATTAAATGGTCGCCGAGTCGAACTACGCTAGTGATCGAATCGCTGAGCCGCTGAAACACATTGCAGCCACACTTGTATTTTGGTCCTGCCACAAAGAACGGCTTTGGTACCGCGGCCTAATTTCTTTCGACTTGCGACTGGCCCATCTCGTCTCTTGCACTGCACAGATGTCGAACTTTCTATGCTCAAACCGAGACCTTCGCATACTTTTCACGCTCGCTGGGCCTTACGAGTGCGCGTCGGTTTCCACGTACGCCGTAGTATCAACACAGAACACATATACGATATAACCCATGTAACAGAATACATATGACTTCGTCATTCGTTATGTCACATGGGTTATTTGGGTAGATGGGTCCGTCACCAATGCCTGTCACTTGCATTCAAGTGTCCGCGCCTGGCTCAGCTCGCAGAGGCGAGCAGTTCCCAGTGGCACCACATGAAGGAGCGGACATCACCACCGAGGACATGAGAGTTTCAGGATAAATGTCAAGTCTGCTTCTGACCAGGGAAATCCGCCAACTTACCATGGAACTTTGAATGGAGACCTGGGTAGATCGATAGAGTCTATAAGGTTATTTACAAATATAGATAGCAAAACTGCAACCTGCATTCACAAGCAACTTATGAGCAGGTAAAGTTTGTGATGGTGCAGTGGGGTGCTGTGAAGCATAAGCGAGGAACCCCTCGATTCGACATATGCGATTCCTCGCTTATGCTTCACAGCTCACCACCAAGCCTCCACCCTACTGCACCATTACAAACTTACCTGCTCATAAGTTGCTTGTGAAATGCAGGTTGCAGTTTTGCTATCTATATTTGTAAATAACCTTATAGACTCTATCGATCTACCCAGGTCTCCATTCAAAGTTCCATGGTAAGTTGGCGGACTTCCCTGGTGAATAGTTAGCTGATTCTGCACAAGCCGTAATGTAAGCGTATACGGTTCTCAATCTTCGATTCCTAAGTTGAGGATTTGTTTCAGTCTATCATCATATGTGATGCATCTGAATTGCAACTACACCCTGGTGAGACTGTGATTTACCATCAAAATGGGTAAGTAAATGTAAGCTCAACCTTTGTCTCAACTTAACAGTGCATATCACTATTCAAATGCTTCAGGCCCGTCATCAGAGATGGGAAACAACAAACTGTAGATATGGAGGAAATATTCAAAAGTGTGCTTGAGGATGCTTCCCGTGCGATGGGAAATGGTACAATAGCAGCTCAGGTGTATATCATTCTCTAGTCCAAGAAGAAGTTACATCCTAGATAAATCGCTGAATCGAGCCTACCTTGTGAACTGATTGGATTTCATTTACTTCAGAGTGTCGATTGTACTATGACGAATAACGTTCCGCAATCTCAACAGGCAATGATAGTGTGCCATCAACAATGGCAACAACCGGTATGTCACTTTTTCCTGCAAATCACTCTTTGAATAGGTGCCTTTGGTAGCCGTTAAGCAGTTGCAGATAGCGTGTATGTCTCACGCTACGCGTCTTCGCAATTGCTCAATGACAGTCCCCACACTCGAGCAACCTTTAGACATCCTCCCTTGTACAACTTGTCTGGCGTGCAGTCTCCAAGATTCTCCAGCTTTTGCGGCTTCACAATAAGTGACGAAGGCGCTATTGCCTTATAAGTGGCATTTCTGACGCCTCCCCAGCTGTCCCGCCCACCGAATCCCAAAGGCTATTTTCTGTCACAAGTTCAGTTTTTACACCACGTTTTCCGTTTTTTTTTTGTTAAATGGTATTAGCATTGGGAGAAGCAGAGAAACCATTATTGGGCTGGAGGTGGCAGGATATCGCTTTGCTGGCATAAAGTGAGCAGATCCCGAGACCATGTACAAGAAGTCTGCTAGGTCTTCTGTTTAGATGTTGTTCGTGGTTTTTTTCGCCTTTTTTCTCGTGGAGTGTAGCGACTATGGATTTGTAACTGAGTGCTACTTTCCACATTGTACAGTCGCGAGCTGCAGAATAAATTCTCTTCTTTTGCAATGTGGACGGGCCCATAGCTTCAGCAGTGTCCACTTCCATTACACAAAGAAGCGCAGAAATAGAGCTGGAGGGCTGGACGCTGTTTCGGATTTGACCCGCTATCACAGCGTGCGGCGCTTGTGTCGGTACCAAGGTCCCGCGAACATACTGGCAAGCTGAAAGCACGCTGTCAGAGGTGAGAACAACCAGGTAGGTGGGCGCAGACGAGTAGCTCGCTTGGCTTTGTTAGTATGCCTGGCGCGCGGCATGTTGCATGTCTGTCCTTTGCTAAGAGTGGAATCCGAAACGGCATCCAGCTACCATGACACTTCATTTCCGCGCACTTATGAGCGACGAATGTGAAACGCCTGTGCAGCTGTGGACCCGTTCACACACGGAACACTGATTAGTGTTCCCTTGACACGCACTTCTTTTGAACTCGACATAAGGAAAATAGCTCTGAGTTGGCGTAAGGTTAGTTTGATACAACATAGAAAGCGAACACCACTAATTGTTTTATGAATTATTTCCTGTCTTATTTAGATGGTGTTCGGCTTTAACGTAGAATAAATAGTTCCCTTAGTAATTGTGTTCCGTTCGCCTGATTTTCAAACCGTAAGGAGACGCCATGGAGTGATCCAATTCCCTAACTCGCAGGAGCGTTCGGCTTTATGGTTGAGAGGTCCCCCACTGATGCCATCTCAATTGCTAACAGGTGACGTGACGGAGAGAAGCGACGACTCTACCTAGCCATCCTGGTACACTGAAAGGGTATTCGACCGCCTGCCTCGGTCTGTGCTCTGGTAGAGCGCTTAGAGAACGAAATGTTCCGGAACACCTGTCTCCATAGTAAAGGATATTTACTATGGGGCTAAGGCAGCTGTAGCACCCCTCACTGCTTGTTAAGGAGGTAGATATTAGACATTACTACCGGCATTAAGTTGACTCCCCATGCCATGAAGTTGTATCTTGCCTGGTCAACACAAGGCTGAGGGAGCTTGTCCCTATCTCGCAGGAACAGTTCGGCTTCATGCCCGAAAGGTCCACCACTGATGCCATCTTCATCGCCAGACAGCTGGAGAAGTACCGAGAGAAGCGGCGACCCTGCTAGCCTTCCTGGACCTTGAGAAGGCATTCGACCGCCTGCCTCGGCCTGTACTCTGGAGAGCGCTCAGAGAACGTAACGTTCCGGAGCACCTGGTCTCCATAGTGAAGGACATGTACGATGGGGCTAAAGCAGCTGTACGCACCCCTCACGGCTTGACAAAGGAGGTAAACATTACGGTTGGGGTACACCAAGGGTCAGCCCTCAGCCCGTTCCTCTTCCTCCTGACTCTAGATGTCATGGCAAAAGAACTCATGGAGGGACCACTGAAAACCATCCTCTACGCTGACGACATCGCCCTGATAGCGGACAGCAGGGAGGAACTCCAACAAGGTGCAGCGGTGGCAGGATGTGCTCGCTGAGAATGGACTCCGGCTGAACGTAAAGAAGACCAAGTTCCTGAGCTCCGAAGAGTGTAATGCCCATCGTAGACTGCCATGGCGAGAGCATCGAAAGGGTCGAGGACTTCCAGTACCTGGGGAGCGACCTAGCAGCTGATGCAGCGTGGACCAGGCGGTGAAGGCCCGAATCAACGCAGCCTGGATGAAATGGAGGGAGTCCACTGGCATCCTGTGCGACCGGCGGTGCTCGAGAACGCTCAAGGGCAAGGTGTACCGGGCGGTGGTAAGGCCTACAATGCTCTACGGCAGTGAGTGCTGGCCCATCTGCAAGAACCATGAAAGGCAGCTCCACTCAGCTGAAATGAGGATGCTGAGATGGGCCTGCGGCTGGACACGACTCGACAGAGTCAGAAACGAGGACGTCAGGGCGGTCACACAGACGGCTCCGATCCAGCTGAAGGCACGAGAGCAGCGACTGCGATGGTATGGGCACGTACTGAGGAGGCCTGAAGACCACCCAATAAGGAAGGCATTGGAATTCGAAGTAGAGGGCAAGCGACCACGAGGAGCCCCAAAGAAAAGATGGAGGGACGTCATCAAGAAGGACCTCACTGAAGTGAAATGCCACGGCAGAAGAAGCAGTGGATCGGAAACGTCTGCCAAAAACATCGGACCCTGCAACGGCACGGGACTAACGCTGAGGAGAGGAAGGAGAAGAAAAAGGAGATAGAATCACATCTCCGACGCGATGTACTTCTGAATGCTGACTTCAAATTAAGAAAAACTACCGTAGTCAAGTTTTGGAGGGGATATAGACCCTACATCCTCACTGCTATAGGCTAGCTTATCCTAGCGATCACGAAACCAATGGATACAATGAACATCCACGCTAACCTCAATCGATGGATAAGAACGTGCAAAAAGGCGATATTAAGATCACTATTTTCTGAAGTAAAGGCGCATTTGTATACAAGATTACACAAATGCACACTATGCGTCGCAAACGCACGCGAGGTTCCCAGACACAGCAGCAGCAGCTGTATTTGACCTTTCTGCAAATTCTAACCTAAGCCTGCATGTCAACCTATTCTTGATGGTGGTACTGGCACCATTTTTTGGGGCACTGTTTTTGCATCAGTAGGAATTAAACCCGCAGCCCTTTAAGGGCAGACAAGACGTAAGCCTACATTATTAACACATTTGCGTCCCAATACTAAACTCTGCCACTCGCTGCCGTAGAGCATAGCAGGCCTAATTCTACTGCCCACTACACCTTGCTCTTCAGCGTTCTCTAGCCTAGAGTTAATGCAGCCTGGATGAAATGAAAGGAGTCTACAGGCATCCTTCCATTTCATCCAGGCTGCCTGTGGACTCCTTCCATTTCATCCGGGCTGCATTAACTCCAGGCTTTATTGCCCGGTCTATGCTATCGTCAGCTGTATATCGCCCCAGGCACTAGAAATCATCCTCGATGCCTTCTCCGCTTCGGTCTAGGATGGATACAGTGCACTATTCGGAGCTCATAGCCTTGTTCTTCTTGACCTTCAGTTGGAGTCCCTTCTCAGCGAGCACATCCTGCCACCGCTCCATATTGCACAGAAGTTCTTCCCTGCTATTCGCTATCAGGGAAACGACGTCACTATTCGCTATCAGGGCAATGTCGTCAGCGTAGAGCATGACTCTCAAGGCACGTCTATGACGCCTTCTTTCGCCATGACATCCAGAGTCAGGAGGAAGAGGAACGGGCTGAGGGCTGATCCTTGGTGTACCCCAACCGTAATGTTTACATCCTTTATCAAGCAGTGAAGGGTGCTACTGCTGCCTCAGCTCCATAGTACCTATCCTTCACTATATAGAGAGGTGTTCCGGAACATTTCGTTCTCTAGCGCTCTACAGAGTACAGACCGAGGCAGGCGGTCGAATACCCTCTCAGTGTCCAGGATCGCTAGGTAGCAGAATCGTCGCTTCTCTCCTTCACCTGTATAGCAATTGAGATGGCATCAGCTATAAAGCTGAACGCTCCTGCGAGTTAGGGAGTTGGATCACTCCGTCGCATCTCCTTTCTGTTTGAAGATGGGAACGATTGTGCTGCTCCTCCACGCATTCGGCATCCTTCCTTCAGCTGTTACGTTGTTTAGGAAGTGTGTGAGCCAACTCACCCCACTCGTTCCAATGGGCCTTCCACGCCTCTATCGGTACCATCTGAAGCTACCGCCTTCCCAACCTTCATCGTTCCTAACTCCCGGCAGACTTCATCATCTATCCCTGGGGTGATAGGACCTGCCGTCTAGCAATGCGATGTTCTTGCGGGAGATTCTTCATTCGGAGTCCTTCCAAATATTCTTCCAATTTCTTTCTGACTTCGTCTACTTTCCTGAGAACGCCACAGCTGCTATTCTTGAGTCTTTAGTACCCTGATGTCCTGAGCGGGGCTTTAGCCAGACGGAAGACGACCTTGTCCTTCTCTCCGCCCTCCAGCTCCTCGTACAAGGCGCTATTTCCTTATTCTTAGCCTTGACAACGGTTCCCCAAATGAGTCGCGTGCATCTCTCGTGGGCAGCGAGACCTTGTGGGCTCCTTGTCTTTAGTCAGCGCTCTGCTTTACGATCCTGCGCCTCCATTACTCTTCAGCCAAGCCTATTTTTTAGCTTCTACAATTTACACAACCGAATTCTACGCTCCTTCTTACCCTCGCTTTCTTGGGAAGTTCTGTGGCGATGTCTGCCAGGAGAAGCCTGTGACCCCGCTCTTCTCCGCTGAGGCCCCGCTCTTCTCCACACAGTACCTAGTTATCCTTAACGGTTTTGAGAGACGCCAATCTCAGCAGTGGTCGGATTCATGTTTGTCTCCCTCTACTGCTGTAGATTACCTGCTAGGCCTTTCTTTTCGCGATGAAGGTGCTGGCGATTGCTAAGTCGGGGGCTGTGGCTAGGTCAAGTATCCGTTCACCCTCAGCGTTCCTGCTCCTATTTCTCGGCTTCCGTGGACCCTTTCTAGACACCTTCTGCACTTCCTACGCGGCTGCTCAGTTCACCGGCTATGGTGAGATAGATAGTCATCTTCCGGAACTGATCTTAGGTCCTCGTTCAGGATCACGTAGAATTCACCCCTTTCCAGCTCTGAGCAACCGAATTGCAGTGCGTACACGGCGGTCAGTACTGTCCAGTTCCCCACCCCCTCTATGTTTACTCTCACTTCCATGGTCCAATCACTAATCCTTTTCACAGAGGAGACGCAGTCCTTGAAGTATTCTGCCACCGCTATCGCCACACCATTCCGTTTGGTGTCTTCTGCATTGCAGAAGAGATCAATCCCTCCCCTATCTCGCGGGCATTTTAGAGCGCGTTTCCTGAAGGCACAAGGACTTTCTCCAGCTTCTCTCTTCTTGCAACTTCGGCATGTTTAACGAGGTTGCAAGGTGGAACATTTATTAAAAATGGCCTAACGTTTCGACTTAATCGTCGTCTTCAGAGGCCTGAATGTGTTTCAAGCATTAGATATGCAACCTACCCCACCAAGCACCTCGTCAACTCTAGCGGTTCCGACGTCGTGTCAGGAACCCCTCGAGAAGACGCCAATATCGCAAGACAGAGACTCACCAGCGGTTCCACCGTTCAAGCGGATAGGTCTTCTCATCACAATGCAAACGACTCAACCGCACCTGGTTGTGCATAGGAAAATCTGCAGGACTCGATGAC
The DNA here is from genome assembly GCA_036418165.1 of Cooperia oncophora. NCBI lineage: Eukaryota > Metazoa > Nematoda > Chromadorea > Rhabditida > Trichostrongylidae > Cooperia > Cooperia oncophora. The sequence goes on along the minus strand of MU911945.1, from coordinate 145,975 downwards.
AAGTTCATTAGTAGACTCAAACTGGACAACCCGAACTGTCCGGTTTTCTATAGCCTTTTAAAGACCCATAAACTTGCCTCTCATGGAAATATGCTGCCAATGCCAGCGGATACATATAAGATCCGTCCTATCATAAGCTGCGTGGGTGGGCCTACCGAATATCGTGGTTTCTTAACACCATCGTCAGTCAGCTTCTACCCATGGTTCCCTCTCACCTGCCAAACACAAATCATTTTTTATACTAATGTCCAAAACGAGCAAGCCCTTCAAGCATTATCCGAAATGCTTGACAGGCATATTGCTAATATACGAACCTTTGGACTTGGTAAAGCGCACATAATGACTCTAATCAAGGAATGTTTGAACTGTAACATCTTTAAATGGGCAGGTACATACTATTCTCAAATTAGAGGGCTAGCCATGGGTCAGCGTCTTGCACCAGTTCTCGCAAGTCTGCTTTATGGGTAGAATAGAAGAACCGAGCGCTGCCTTTAATGTACTGTAGATACATAGACGACTGTTTCATCGTAACATCAACACAGTCCGAAATGGATGAGTGTTTCCGATTGATGAATGAACAGTCACAGTACATTAAGCTGACACGAGAAACCCCGCAAAACGGTTGGCTGCCATTTCTCAACACGCAAGTCAAGGTATCCAATGGTATCACTCGAGTTAAATGGTACCGTAAGAGCAGCTCGAAAAACATCCTGATTCACGCTACATCAGCACACCCGATTGCTGTGAAACGCGCTGTTGTCCGAAACATGTTCCGAACGGCAACGGGAATGTGCACAGGAGATGTAGAACGACAAGAATCACGAGAGCTTGCCACAAAAATAGCCGTTATGAATGGCTATACGGCACCACGCCCTCGGGGAAGGCGGCATATTGGTCCACAAGGCGTACCGCGTCGAAACAAGATACCTTTATGTATCCCCTTCATTTCTGATGTGGTAAGCGCTGCAATCAAACGGAGCATAGCAAGAGCACAGCTGCAGGACGATGTCCAGTTGGTAAATATACCAAATGAAAACATCAAACAGCAGCTGGTCCGTAACAGGCTCTACGACAAGCAGTGCATATCAGAAAATTGTGTTACTTGCCCACACGGGAAAACTGGTGACTGTGCGCAGTTGGGAGTAATATATGAAATCCAGTGTCAGGCATGTAACTCCACATATATTGGGGAAACAGGAAGGTTCTTGGCTACTCGCATCAATCAATCAATCAATCGCATCAAGGAACATCTTGCTAGCATGAGACGCGGTACCCTTACAACTGCTCTCGGGAGGCATAAGGTTGTGGAACATGATGGGATCGAATTCGAAATAAAGTGCAGTGTGCTGGCAAATGAGACGGAACTTTCAGCCAGAAAAGCGTTGGAAGCATTCTGGATATTCACTAGAAAACCCAGAATGAACAAGCCGAGATGAGTGTACAGGGGGGGGGGGGCAAAAAAAGTCACTTCGACCGAGTCACATATCAGCAAAGTTTTCGCAGCCCAGAGAGAAGACGTGGATACGAGTACCAGGGCGGAAGATACCCAAGATGTTCCTCGATAAGCAGGAGCTGGCTCGCCCATCACCTTCATGTACACCAAAATATGAAGTCATCTCCAGTCGCAGCCTGACTGGAGAAGACCTTTGGAATTCATGTCACCTCCAAACAGCTGCGAAACTTCTAGTGTGGAGTCACCCATGGGTAGCTACCTGGAGACCAGTACTCTCAATCTGGAAGACCTCCAACATCGAGCAGCTCCGACAACGTCGCTACGGTCTAGGACATCATCTTCACGGCAGTCGCCAAGGCGCGGGTTGATGGTATGGACCGGACGCACCTGGAATGGAAAGACCAATATTTTCTTCCCGGGCTGAAGCTGAGCGCTGGCGGTTACATCGAGCAACTCAAGAAGAATATCTTCCCCACATGTCGTCGCCCGTACCTTCTTGGAAACTTTGTACTGCTACAGCATTGGGTGCCACCACGTGGAATCGAAGGGCGTTGGAGAAACTCTCGCCTACTTGGAATGGAAGGGGGCTGAGTACCTAAAGAAGATGGAATATCCAAGTAGGTCACCTGACCTGAATCCCCTCAATTAGGGCGGAGTTCAATAGGGTGGTCTACGGTGGCGGAGAAATCGACTATCTCGCTGATCTCAGGGACCACATCGCGGTTGCGTGCCAGAATCTCTCGATGGCGCTCCTCCAGAAGGCTGTGGCGGAGTGTCATAATAGTATTTAATATGCTCTTTAATATGGTGGTAGAAATGTCCGATCAGAATTTATAAAGTGTAACTTATAGCGCCTCGAAAGTCAATGAAGCAAAGTGACTTTTTTTTGCCCCCCCCCCCCTGTATTGCAGTCACAAATCCTGCTACCGTTTATACCCCACTGCGGACTGTAGAATGACAGAGCGTGACGTGCGTCTCCTGATATGTCATTATACGGAGACAACGTCGTATTCTTCATTTTTCTACTGACAGCGCTCTAGTGTGGCCGCGGACCTATCCGCTCAAACGGTGGAACCACTGGTGAGTCTCTGTCTTGCGATATTGGCGTCTTCTCGAGGGGTTCCTGACACGACGTCGGAACCGCTAGAGTTGACGAGGTGCTTGGTGGGGTAGGTTGCATATCTAATGCTTGAAACACATTCAGGCCTCTGAAGACGACGATTAAGTCGAAACGTTAGGCCATTTTTAATAAATGTTCCACCTAACAACCTCGTAAGGCACAAGAATATCAAATCACGCACAGGACTTTGATATTCCTGCGTCTCATGAGGTCGCCAATCTCCCAACGGTTCTCAACAAGCACTCCACGTTTAAGGTCCCTTTTCGAACTAGCTTCTTTGGCCGAGGTCTCACCCCTCGGTAGCCCTCGCATACTGACCACAGAACTCGGGCGAGGGTTCTGCGCGCCACTTCCGGGTGACGTCCTAGCATCAGCACTGCCACTTCTGCGACTTTTCATGATGTTATGGAGGTCTCAATCAGCCGGCCTGATGACCTGGGCTTGACGCGTATCGGCATCATTTTTCGCAATTTTTGCAAGGCAGGTTTGTGCCTCGGCAGGGATCGAACTCGTGGCTCAGAGTGCAGACATGAGCCTACACTCTTAACCACTCGGCTATCCCTGCACCGAGGTTGGGCAGTAGAAGATTAAGGGTTTCATTTACAGCTCATGAAAACTTTCTGTCGGATCATTGTGCATTGCTTCCAAGCAAATGAACTTTCCTGTATTGTGAATGCACGAGTACAGCCAATATTTGTTCTCTTTCATCCCGATGCTGGGAAAATGTAATATAGTGCACTGGTTATAAAACTTTCAGATGCAGCTCTCTGAAATGGAGATCGAGGGTTCAGTTCAACAAGGTGTCGCTCAACCACAGCACGTTATAACTCAAGCAACAGTCGATACATTTAATGTAGTTCAACACCCAACGCAAAAGACGTTGAACAACACGCAGAGCTGCGATCAGGTACTGATGACCTCACAAAAAGTAACTGGTAACCGAGGGATTCAATGTTTGCTCCGATACCGAATATTGTTAATGCGTCGCTATTCGGCGGGGCGGTGGTAGGGGACGTGGAGAGCTGCTCGCGGCTCCGCTTTCTACCAGTAGTGGCCGAGTTGACTAGAAAACAACTAATGGTACACTATGCGTTTCCTACCACTAGTTGTCTTCTACCTGGACTGAACATCGCTGACAAAAAAAAATCAGTTGCGGGCAGTGCCCACTCCAAGCTTCATTACGCTGCCACCCCCTCCTCCCTCCCTGGTTTGCGACGAAATCGTATTCGAATATCGCAAATGCTCGACCAAAACATGTTATACTTACACATATGTATCAAGGCAATTGCTTTTTATCTCGACTCTCATCCTCAGTTCATTACGCTGACGTTTTTCAGCGCCAGTTCTAACATGTTCAATAATAGACTATGGGGTGAGGGGAAGTTTTTTTTCTCGCTGAGAAACTTCATTTGGAGTGACATACTGTACTATGAGTAGAAATCAAAGATGCTTGAAGTATTTTATACCTTGCTTCCAGTCAAATTCTTGTTGCAGCAAACTCCCATTGCCTATTCTCAGGACATTGACGACTTAATGGCTGTCCTTCGTGATGATCAAGGTGATGGTTTCTTCGTTTCAACGTACTGCACCTATGACAGCAACCTCTGGCATCCATCACTGCGTGCGGTACTTTTTAGACGGTTGCCTCAAACCAGGATCATTTCAAATGGATCTCGGTGTTGGTTACGGTAGTGAAGAATTGGCTGATCTCCTCGGAGAGGACTGGTTGGACTGTGCTGATCGCAGCATTGCGAATAATGGACAGTACGCACCGTACGCTAGCGAACCTAATGACGTGAGTTCACATCCTTTCGTTTGTCGTAACCCTTAAGCGGGCTGCAGGTAAGTGCTGAATCAGGAATCAGGCGGGGTGGGGGGGGGTAAAGTATCAGATGCGCTCCGCCTCTACCAACAAAGCCCTTCAGTCATTCAAGGACACTAAACTGGTGCGACTCGCCCCGGCTGTTTGCACATCATCCGGCCTCCGCATGTCTTTGTAGGGGCATACATTGGGTCGCCATACAGTTCTGAATGAAAGTGAGAACAACGAAAGCTACATCCTTTATTTGCTTCACATACTAAGCGCATTCGTTGAGGCGGAATCCCGTTCGCATCTATTAGATTCATTAGTATCTCTAAGCTAGAATAATAGTTTGGAATACCCTAAACTTGGAACAATTGATTGATAATTTCCAAGATAACCGAACACGTCTGATAAAGGAAATGTTCACCTACTTGGCTCCCATTCGGTCAACATTCACATTTGGCACAAGCATAATTTGATTTCAAAATCACAATTATT
>MU911945.1:37614-140080 GCA_036418165.1 Cooperia oncophora | reverse complement strand
CGACTCGCCCCGGCTGTTTACACATCATCCGGCCTCCGCATGTCTTTGTAGGGGCATACATTGGGTCGCCATACAGTTCTGAATGAAAGTGAGAACAACGAAAGCTACATCCTTTATTTGCTTCACATACTAAGCGCATTCGTTGAGGCGGAATCCCGTTCGCATCTATTAGATTCATTAGTATCTCTAAGCTAGAATAATAGTTTGGAATACCCTAAACTTGGAACAATTGATTGATAATTTCCAAGATAACCGAACACGTCTGATAAAGGAAATGTTCACCTACTTGGCTCCCATTCGGTCAACATTCACATTTGGCACAAGCATAATTTGATTTCGAAATCACAATTATTATTATAATTTAAAGGCACCCTCTGAATTAATTTCGAATTGCTTGGAACCCTAACAGATCCATCATCGTAGAGCATAAGTGCAGTGTTTTTGGTAACGAATAATTTCTACTCAAAAGGCTTTGCAGCTCTCCAGCTCTCCAGTAGAAAAAGCGCCACACTGTGCGCATGACATTGTATAATGGAGGTGTGCTATAGTCAGGCTATCCGGTTAACACTTACTCGCAACGAGTGGGCATTCGGGGAAGCAATAGTTGAAGCTCAGTCAGGACAGTTTTCCCACCAATAGATGCCATCCCACATCCAGCAGCAACTGGTGGGGAAACGCCGCCCTGTATGTGCTCCAGTCCACGATCCCTCACACGCTCCATTGTTTCTTTCGACTGTACTTATCGCTGAGTAAGAATGCAGCATACAGCACTTCAAAGAAACGCAGTTCTAATTTCCAGTGGTCTTAATGTTCATGTGCCAATGAGAAGAGTTACTCTGGTTTCCTGACTTGAATGTCCGCGTATGAGTGTGTGTAAGGGGCTCAGCGTGCGCTTGTGCTACGTACTTCGCCAAATCACCTACTTGTAGAGTGTCGGTGGTCGAAGCACGGATCCGATGTGTATGACGTCGTTCACAGAGGAAGGAGTTGGAGCCCAGGTACGGTTTTCTTTGCCACCAAGTTAGGGAGTGCTAAGATTTTCTTCATGCATATGATATGCATCCTTTGACAGCTCGTGCACTCGCGAATTGCGAAGCGCTTGTTGAACGAACGCGCACCATTTACTTGCTCCGTCGTTTGTCAGCGGATGTGTGCTAACTCTCCCGGTTGGTGCATCTAGCCACGTTGGGTTTCCGCCGCGATGAAGTATGATAAGGCGTACCTTTAATTACGAGTACTTCATCTGTGTACAAGTGTAGAGCCTTTTGATAATCTTCTGTCAAGGAAGTTTCAGCTTTTCTGAGTTGTACATTCAGAACTTTGTTAGGCTCAGTAGCATACACTTTTCAAACTACGGACATCGAGACCGCCGCTCACATTTTATTTATCTCTGCAAGGCATTTCATAAATCTGGATATTTCCAGAATATGGACTGGTTGGATGTGATGCTTCAAAATGCGCCAGTAGAACAACGACTATACGGGAGTAGTTGAACTTTGAAAGATTCCCTCGTCAAACGAGGGAGTTCAACGGTGATGGTCTGTGCAACGTTGGACTTTCACAGTATGTAGTCGCTGATGTACGCCGCTTTGACGCTCAACAGCTCACAAACTAGGGGAGTTTCAACTTTCCGTTAAGCTTCAAGAAGAGAGTCAGGAAGACGATAAAGTCTGGTATGCTGACGACAGGCTGAGCTTGAACGCGCTTGTCACTGCATATAAGAAGAGTTGTCCTCCACGACTTGCTATCGGGGCGTCAACTATCCCCATGTGCCAACAATGGATTTAGGTGCTCAGAACGCGCTTGGGAGGTTTCGGTAGCCCCGTTGGTTTCTATATTTGCAATCGGAATCCAGAAGTCGTTCTGCCTGCGTCTCTATTAGAAGTTTGACGGTGAGCTGAAATTAGTTCCTGCTCCGAGTCCCTTCGAATTGCTCCTATTGAGGACGCCACGATTGAAGTGATCGGTCGGTACATAATGTATCCTGCCCCTCAAAAAATCGATTTTGTCGCTGCCTCCATTTATATTTGAAAGATATGTACGGATTTGATTCGCTGCACGCAAGTTACTGATGTCTCTTGCTTGTACGTTTTTGTTTTACTTATTTACTATTTTACTATTTCATTTACTTCTATTCCTTTTATGGTGATAACCGTCTTGTGTGACGTAAGATATTGATTACGAAGTTCTTATTGGTGCCTGAAACAGCTTTAATGCACGTGTAACTTTATTAGGATTCATTACAATTTTGTCTCAAAGGTACAGTGTAGGAAAGTAAGGTGAGAGTAATGGGTTCAGATATGGAAAGGAAGTGCTTGGTCTCTCACTCCTACTTATTCTTACTAGAATGGTGACAGAACTAAAGCTTTGGCACACTAAAGGGTGTCAAACTAGTGCTTAGTTCATACGTTGTGTAGTATCATCCTTGTAGCGCGAGTCAGTGAATATTGGTACATCGCATCTAATAAGGGTGGCCATAAGGGTGGAGACAGCTTTCATTAGGCGCGAACAAAGCTCGGTGCCTAGTTGCGAAGTGACCCCATTACGAGCGAGGGCTTGGAGGTCGTTTCGTTATTCACGTACCTTTATAGGAAGTGTAGAAAGATCAGTAAGTCAGAGAAAAAACGAGTAACATTCAGTATGCACTATTTATAATCAGTAATCAGGAACTGTGCCACTACTAATATTCAGAAACTTTTTATTTGAATGCTGCAAAATAACGTGTGGAAGTCATCTAAAATTCTGGAAATGAAATCTACCCGGAAAGGAGTGAACCCACTGGAACCGTATACACATATACATGAATACGATACACATATTTCCTTTCAACAAACGCTTGACTAAAATTAATTTAAAATGTCTTTTGTTCATTGTCTGATTCCACACCTGCATATTGCTGAAATGCTGCTGCCCTCCTTCCGGCTAATATTATGAGTGGTGACCTTTTTACACCTCCTACGTGATCATCATCTTATCATCTGCATGGACTCGAGAGACCTCTTCTTACAGTGAACACCTCGATGAGCGGCCATCTACAGGTACTGAAGCTAACGTTTGAGCTATAGTTAGGCACAATTTGTTGTAGAGAGTTGTATTCCTTGTTCTTGTTATCACTGCTTTACGATACGTTTCAGCCGCATGTTTTCTGTTTAGTTCATCTCCTACCTGGTCGACACTGTCTTCTTTTCACCTTTTCCCGAAATGTTCCTTCTTTCACCGTTATATGTGTTCCGCTTTACGTGATTCCTTCTGCAACAACGGCTTCGTACTACGTTGATCCGTTTTCATCCCACAGCCTTTCCCGTGCACCAACACTGTCACAGTACGTGAATCTCACGTATTTTCCCTGCGCTAACAGTTACCTGTTATGTTGATCGAAAGTTATCTCTGTTCTCCACTCTGCACCAGCACGATCGTATTACCTTAGTACTCCTCACTCTCTTTCAGCTCCTCCCTCTCCAGATGTCAATCAGCAGACGTTGTAACCGCAGCGATTCAAAGAAGAACGATAGGTGAGCAAATGTCAAGACGAAGAGAGTCTTACTGTAGAAGAATGTCACGTTACGTGACTAACAAATCTATGTAACAACGTTTGGGTTTTCTTCTTGCTCTTTTCTATGAAAGGCTGTTTCAGTGAACATTTTAACAATCTTGTTTTTCAATCTATAGCAAGTACAGCGTTTGTTGAAAACAAATAAGTGTACCACTTCCAGTGGACTCAGTCCTTTCCGTGTAGATTTGTCCAGACATTCAGACGACTTCCAGACATTATTCTGCAGCTTCAGAATAGAAAAGATCTGAATGCTAACGCTGGCGACCCTTTCCTGATTACTAATTATAATTAGTGCTTACTAACTGTACTTCACCATTACTTTCTTCTAAGCACATTTTTGTCTGAGGATTTACACTTTACTCGTACTTTCTCTGACTTATTGATCTTTCTATACTTCTCATGAAAGTATGGGGGCAACAAGATGACATCCAAGCCTTCTCACATTAGTGAGATCACATCCACATCGCAGCTAGACACCAAATTTTCGTACCCATTTAAAGCTGTCTCGCATCTAGGCGCGAGCCACCCTTATCAGATGCGATCATATCAATGTTCCCCCACCCGTGTGGCGCCAGCTAAGTGACTGATGTCTTCGGATATGTGACGGTAGAACCACGCGATGTCACAGCGGCGGACTGTAAACACCGTGGCCACCATGCCACTGCTCTATTGTGTTCACTTTACGTTATAAGATAAGCATTGGTTTCCTTTCATGTTACAGTATTGGTAGTGTACTTTATTCATAAAGTTCTCTTTATCCCTCACCCCAACCCTACGAGAACCGTCATGGTGTTTGGATTCCGTCTCATCTTTAGCCTGAAAAAGCTTGCCAGAAGTCATTTGTCAGAGGCTGATCATTTCAGTTGTAAATATTTGAAGCGAAAGAATAAAGCGAACGCTATAAATAATGCGGATATTAATACCATGATATAAGGAGGACTTACTAACACTAAAATGTAAAGCGAACACAATAAAGCAATCACATGGTGGAGCATTGCGAACTTGCGCATGGTTACAAACACACGGTATTTGCAGTCTGCAGCGTGCGCGACGCCGTCTATTCCTGAATTCGTCTCACGGTGTCATCGGTATCTGAAAGTTGCCGCCAATACCTGCGTATTAAATGCAGTCAACAGGAAAGGCTGAAAATCAACCCTGCAAGAAACGGCGAAGAGCGAAGGCCTCGGACCTAAGAAGAAGCTTTGTCTGGGTCACTACGCTTTGACTTCGTTGTCACGGCCTTTCGTGTACCAAAATTGTTACCACGTGAGCACTTTATGCGAGAGAACGTCTTTACAGCGTTTTCATACACTGTGCCTTTGAATGTCGTCATTTTCAGTTATATTTCCTGTATTGAGCCCGGTCTAGCTCCCAGTTTGAATCTGTTACCGTATCTCCCATGATGTTTATGTTCATAGCGCAGGCTCTCTTTAGCGCATTATCAACGAAAGAAGACGCCCCGATGACCATTCATCCTCCGTGCCCTGTGCTGCAAAATTCACCCGTCACCATCTAACAAACATGTTTCCTGTCTTCTTGTTCTCTGTTTGACTTCCTTTCCCCTTCTAGTTTATATACCACTTTTGAACTTACGACTTTTTAAACCAAATCCTCGACTTTTCGAATGTTTAAGACTTGGACAAAACTCCACCCTAAACATGGGCCCCGTTGCGACAGCCCACCCGCGTTTCATGATTTTCGATTATTTTATATCTTGTGCTCTTGTTACTTCACTGCACTTTCTTATTTCGCATATACACTTTGACTGAAAAGGGCTGTATGTCAGCACATGGGCGACTCTGCCACTTCTTGAAGAACCTGTTGCCAGTTGATTTTTCGATTTCGTTATTTTCATACCCGCTCTTCACACGACAAAGGTGCTCACAGACGCGCATTTATGACTGAAACTTAGGCTCAACCCTTCGCACACGTCCATTTTTGCGTCTTTTGCGGATTTTCAATCTTTTATCGAATTTTTACTTTTCTGGTCTGCTGCGGGTAGCACCGCCCAATTCATAGATATCTCAACATTTTCGCAAGGTTAAGTTAGCAGATTAAAATCCCTATTTCTAGGTCGGAGTCTCGCTCTGCGAAAGTGGGAGGCCTCTTCGAAATGGGCGGTGCTACTCGCAGCAGACCAAAAATGCAAAATTTTCGAAAAGGGGTCACAATTTTGCAGAAAGACGCAAAAGTGGACGTGGCTGGAGGGGGAGGGGGCTTTTTGTGTTAGTGCGTGAATGCGCGTCTATGCGTACCTCCGTTGTGGAAGAAGTGGGTGTGAAATAAAGGAAGTTGGAAAAAGGTATGAAAACTCATAATTTGCAGCAAATTCATCAAAAAGTATATGGAGTCGTACAGTTCTTTTTAGGTGACGTGTATGTGCGAATTAAAGTCAGAGAAGCAAAAGTTGTAACATAAAATTTGAAACTTCATGGAAAAGCTGCAATGTGGGTGTAGCTGTCGGGACAGGGATAGCAGTAGTGTCAAGTGTGGCACGTTTAACCAACTCACGAATTTGATTTGAAATGTCGTGAATTCAAAATGAAAATGGTATATGTCGCTCTTTCTTGCTAGCTTTTTTGAATTTTTATGTAACTATGCTGCCATTCATGTAATTAGCTTGTTCAATGTACCATCATCGTATCTTTCTAGATTTCCAAACACATATTTCTAAAAGAAATCGGTTGTAGCACATTCCTGAATGTATTCCGCCACTTCGATGTTTACAGCTGATTGTGTCACGTAGCAAATGATCTTTTACTTATAATATGATCGTTAACTAGAGGTGCCTCAGTGTTCCGTCCGTCCGACGGCATCCCAGCTTCATTGGACTCTCTCATCTAATTTGGCTATTTCGGAACTTTCCGCTAAGAATTCCACTCACGTTGCAAGTAAACTATCCAAATGTCCCATTCCGTCTATTAGAATAGTGTAAAGTAATCTGTAGATTGTGCTTTTTCAAATTCTATGTAACTCGGGGAATCATTTTTCAATTCGAATGATTAAAATTGGTCGATGGTTTTGCGTTGTACTGAATTACTTAAAACGGACTTTTGACCATCAGGGGCTGCACAATCATAGAATCTGTATGTAGTTGACTTGTTTTCGTCGACATTTAGTATTTTAGTTTGTTTTTCATAAATATGCTGCAAACAAGAACGTGTGTTGACATTGTTATCTTCCCCGGTTGTTGGTCATTATGAAACTTGTCGCACGTTAAACGTAAAGGAAAGTGCCATGCCAAAGGGACATAGGCAGCGAACGAGAACGCTTCAGCAGCTGCGCACCGATCTCTCGGTGTCGACCCACTAGTTGCACGGCGTACGCTTATCTAGTATCAAACAGATTTTCCAACTGCTTTCTAGCAAATGCAGCTTATAGAAGGGCGGGATTACAGTTGTACAAGGTGATTGGAAAGGAATGGATGGGAAATGCTCTTCTTTCGAATCTCCTGGATCTGCTACAGTAGCAGATTTTGCCAGCGGCCTCCTTTTAGCCGCAACCAGATCGATGGGGATTCCATACCAGTGGGGTCTCATTTGACCGCTGGGTTGGGGAGGGGATCGTAAACGGAACGTCACTTAGGATAATCCGTCACCGGTCAGCGACACGGGGCTCACCTATGCATGCAGCTCTGTTCTTCAGCTAAAACGCGTATTATTATTTATTTATTTATTTACCAGTCTGGCTGACGCGCACTACTGCGGGCATGGTTAAACCCGTGGTACTATGATAACTGACAGGATTTCTGTCCTGAGAACTAATACTTAGCCTAACTCCCATGTTTCGAAGACGGTCCATCCCATCGTTTCTCCATTTTAATGAACATTTGCTGGTGTTTGGTGCCTATCATATTTCTAAAAGCACCATTCGTTGGAGATAGGACAGCATAGCGGTGGGAAGATTTCGATGATAAAAAAAGTCGAAATCATAGTGGCTATTATCATTCCTCACTGGCCAACAATTCCTTTTCCGGTGAAACTCGAGCGTTTAGCGGTGGAAGCAATGCCGACCGCTAAACTGAGGGATTTGCTAGGAATAGAAATTTGGCCACGATGATGTGAGCATATACGGAGACCCAAAAGCCGTTGTCGAACACTGGCAGAAGTCACCTCCCACCTTTAATATTCCTGAGCACGCCTGAATTACTTGCTGGAGCAGTTCCACAGTGCTGCAACAACGTGAATTTTCGGGGTATCTTATCAGCTCTTATCATATCCTGCCACAGACCAAGAATAATCCCATCCTGCACACTATCTTGCCTCTTGAAACCGACGTCCCGTTGTGTTGGTCGACGTTGCGAGTTAGGTGTACCTATCCTTCTGAGGCTCCTTATGGTATCTTATCAGCTGTTCAATTCCTGCCACCCACCAATAATGTTCCCATCTTGCCCCCTATCTTACTACTTGTATCCAACGTCCGGTCGTTGCTCTGGCCGGTGTTATGAATTAGGTAACTCACTCTTTCTGAGGCTCCTTGCGGTATCTTATCAGCTGTTATCAGTTCCTGCCACCTACCAATAATGTTCCCATCCTGTCCTCTATCTTCTTACTGGAACCAAGGTCTCATCGTTGCTGTGGTCCGCGCTATGAGTTTGGTGATCCTCCCCTTATAAGTGCTCGCGGTATCTTATCAGTTCCTGCCACCTACCAATAGTCCTGCAGGGCCCCCTACATGACTTATCAGTTTGAGCGCTCTATCACTCTTTTCAATTTATGAATTTCCGGTCGAACACACACACACACACAACACACACACACACACACGACACACACACACACACACACACACAACACACACAAGCACACACACACACACCCAACAGACAAACTTAGCGGAATATATATAGTAGGATTGAATGCACGCGTAGGTGCGCTCATTACAATCCGATAAGTCGTTGAGTGTCACTTAAATAGGAGGAAATGGGCGATAATAAGTTATTACAGCCCTAAATCCTCAAAACGGTAGGAAGGTGGCCTGTCAAGCTACCAAAAAAAAACATGTTCACACCTATGGGCAGCCATATGAAATTTCACGAAGGTCAACAGAAGTAACTTCATTAGGTGGATGACGCTATGAAGAACGCCACTCCCTGGACGAGAATTTGTGCTGGTTGCGCATGGAATCTGTAACCGAAATTCTCGAATCTCAGCTTATTCCCTACCCCTTAAAAATTCAGCTTCCAACCCACCAGACACTTGCGTCCTCAAAAAACGTTCCTGTATAATATAACGCTGCGTAGAACATATGGGACAGCTTAGTAGTAAGCAAAAACAATGCTGACAGGAAGTTTCCTAGCTTCTGGAAAAAATACATTGCCAAGTAACGTTCGCAAAAAGCAAACAAAAGAAGAGAAAACAAAAGTTGATACAAAAATCGTGGGAGACAACAGGTGACCTTCTTATTCCATAAGTCGCGTGAAGTGCGAAATGTGTAGCACCAAAGGAACACAGACGTAATTGGCGGCTGACAATGAATGGAACCTCTCATTTGTGACTGTCTCATAGTCACAAAAAAAAAGAGTTACAGGTCTCAATACAAGGGTCGATAGTAAATCAACTTTACTGCCCCTCAAAATGCTGGCGTTTGGAGCTTCTATTCTGCAGGGAACAACTCAAGCCAATCCAGCTCCACAGTATAAGAAAGGGTGGGAAGTCTGTGGCTCTGGTTGATAATTCAGGACACTTCAGAGAAGATCGTGTAGCTGCGTCCCCCGGCAAGGCCTGTACGGCCAATAGGTAGCCCGGCTGTAATTTCGATTCTCTTCTTAGCAGTTTAAAACAGAACACAATTGTCATTATAGGCGTCTGTAGAGTAACTTGAATCCTAGTCTTTCGAGTCGTTCTCTATAATCGGGCATATAAACAGACGAGCTGGAATAGGATGCACCTTACTATTCTTGTGGAAGTTTTGCTGGACCTTTTCCATTTTCTAGAATCGGGACAACATAATTTCTTGCTATAAATTCAAAAATGTCGTATGTCATTGTGCTACATGATTTCTGGAACTAGTATAAAAAGCACCAAAAGCCTTCTGTACCTATAATGGCTAATATGGCGATCAAAGTCCAGCTCCGAGTTTATTTGGATTTCGTGGTCAGGACTCGCAGTCATGACGTCTTCCACTTATATGAAACTTATAGCCTTTCCAAAAGTGGAACCACCGAGGTTTTCGAGAGGTTAACCGATATATCCCATGCCCGAGCCCGCTGCCATCACATTATTGATGGATTGGGTTGAGGCCTCGAGAACACATTCATGGAAATCTTCATTGTAGCGAGCCGTATATTCTTGCTCGTCAGCGTACATCCACCATATGGATGGGGTGTCAAGTGGAGAGGTAAATCATGGGTGTACACTAAGAACAAGTGGGGTGATAGTGCAACCTCTTGAGGGATCCCTCTTGTACACGAGTACCAGGGTGGAAAAAGAGTTCCCAACCCTGACCCACATTTGCTGTCATTTCAGACAGCAGCGAATGCCAGTCGAAAATGTTCACTGATTCCCAACTGACGTAGTTGGAGAAGCTTGTCATGGGTTCACTTTATCAAAAGCTTTGAGAGACGAAGTGTTTCACATCCACACCTTTGGCCATTGTTGATAGCCATATTCCAGTAAAATGCACAATCTCACCATCAATTACACGGGCAAGCACATAACTCGAATCCGTGTCTGTCTTCGATGGAATCAACTTGTTTTGCTGAGCTATCCTGCAAGTTTATCACAAAGAATCACTTTTTCCAACACTTCCAACCTCAGCTGTGGTATATACTCGAAAACCCTGAGAATCGAGTAGGCGAGGCATTCGAACACTGTACGGAACTGGTTTACTTAGTGTGAATATCCAGTCTGGACAACTGTCATCTTGTTCTGCGTTGGACAGATACACGACAGCCAATTGTCTCGAGATGAGAACTATGGATCAGAGCGTAAAAGCCTTAAGGGTAAGTTGAAAAATGGGCGGCCACGCCACCCCTATTTCAGGGATTCTCGGGGTGTAATGGGACTGAGCAGAGACACCGTATTTGCATTTGGCGTGCTTAGGAATCGCGCAATATGATAGACTACCTTTCCAGTTTGAAGGGAACAAAATATTGAAGACGCTCTATCAGAATCGATTGACATATAGGCTTATACGGGGAAAAGTGCACACACTCCTCATAGACAATCTACGGGATACATTGAACGGCACTGAACAGAGCACTGACGTGATTTTAAAAATTTTTAATACCTCACTCAGGGCTAATCATAGTAACCGAGAGTGCCTGAGTGGGGCACATCAAAGCCACCGTCAGAGCCGCGTTTCTCGCATAGCAGAAACGGGTACAAGAGAAACCCGCAAGAGCTTCTGATTTCTATGAATCAGTCCAAAACTGGCAAGCTATTTCAATCATTCTGAAGTATCGGCTTACTATACGTCGTCGTCCGACTTCAATTTGCTTTGATAGAGGCGTAAAAATAATTCTTTATGGGGACTTTTGTCCATACGCTTTCTTGTCATGGCCAAAAATCTTTTCAAAGATAGTTAAGTTTCTTGGCAAAATGCTTATAATGCAAAAAAAAAAGCAAATACACGGCGAATTCTACAGTGTGCTAAAGAGTGCGAGTTTTTTGAGCGACAATTTATTAATATGTTTTGATAACGTATGTTGGGGACATTCTTACACTCGAAAGGCACTCGCTTGTACATAAGAACATCAACAGGTAAATATCCTTCAAATGCACCTCACCAATCAACTAGGGATAACTATTCTGTAAGCAAAGACAAAACGGTTTCTATTAAATTCGAAGAGGAGAAGTGTCTGACTTCTGGTAACGAAAATAAAATTTCGAGTGCAATAGCATAATGGTCAGATCCAGCGGAAGGAGCGACCTACGTATAAATTCCTGATCTGGGTCGTTGCTCAATACAATTCCAAAATTAAACTTCTCACGAGTAGGCTCTCTTAAATAATGGGTTAAACCACAGCACTTGGAAATTTCAAGAAATCTAGACGCAGGTTTCGGCCCTCTCCGCTAACCACTACATTCCTAGAATGAAGTCGCCAAGAACCACCAAATGTTTAGCTTGAGAGGTAAACGCCGAGCAGAGCATCAATGAGACTTTTTGTCTCCCTCAGAATATATAGTTTGAAAGCTGATACATCAACACTATTTTAAAGACACATAGTACGCTCATACACATTGAGGGTGTATGAGACTACCAGCCCCCAGATGTCTGGTGCGTCTCCCCCGCCCAAACATGCCGGGAATGGAGATACAGGGCCGTGAAACACGCTAATTCTTCCATGCTCCGCCCACTGCCTTTTTTACGGCGCAGATTCCCGCCGTTGATAACATCCGTTGCAAGCGCGCCTGTCGCGTGCGGCTCTTGGCACTTTGCCAAGTCCTTTAATTGCGCTCTCAAATACAAGGAAAACGCAATTTCCTGATGCGGATAACATTGGAGGTGCTACAAAATAAGAGCAGAAGATGATGACAAGGGGCAGAACTCAAGGAGCAACTTGGCTGCATCTGCAGTATCCATCAAGGCCGCGCATTCCCACAAAACATGAAAATAAAAATAGCCCAAGCGTCCCACTCGTTTGTTCTAAGTATTTCTATGGCTTTGGCGCCGGATCGCTAGAAATTTACAGGCCAGGTTTATCTAATTTGCCTTTCCTTGATTTTTTCATTTTTGTTTTGTTTACATTTACATCGTTTGTGCTTCATTTCTAGCCTGTGTCATCTTCATCTCTTTGTACATGGATTTTGAAGCAGGAGCAACAACACTTAAATTTTTATTCGCATCAGGAAATTGCGTCTTGCTTGTATTAAACAAACGGGTGGTGCCGTTTTTAGTTTTTATTTTCATGTTTCGTGGAAATACGTGGCCTCCGCAGGGATGTTGCAGAAGTGGCACAGTCGCTTTTAGGTTCTGACCCTCGTCATCATCTTCTCTGCTCTTATTTTTGTAGCACACCTCCAAATGTTATCCGCATCAGGAAATTGCGTTTTCCTTGTATTGAGGCGCAATTAAAGGACTTGGCAAAGAGTGCCAAGGAGCCACACGCGACAGGCGCGCTTGCAACGGATGTTATGAACGGCGGGAATCTGCGCCGTAAAAAGGCAGTGGGCGGAGCATGGAAGAATTAGCGTGTTTCACGGCCCTGTATCTCCATTCCCGGGCATGTTTGGGCGGGGGGACCACGACACATCGACATCTGGGGGGCTGATAGTCTCATACACCCTCAATGTGTATGAGCGTACTATGTGTCTTTAAACAGCATAGACGGTAGTTCTTGAGGCCAGCAAACTTTTTGGAGCCTTTTCTCAACCAACAGGCCGATAGTTAACAGATTACTCAGGCTTTCTTCCGTTATTCTAGGCAATGAGAAAGCCTGAATAATTCTGCTGACTGCTATCATTTTAAAAACGTCCAGGATATCACGGCTCAGCGTGTCTTACACAACAACCAGCCACCTCAAGGTGGCAACGTTTGCTGCTTGCGACGCTATACACGAGACAACCATGAGAAACCCCACAGGAGCATGCCGGATGGAACGATCAAACTATTACAAAAGCATATCAGATCTACCAGACTTTCATCCCAGGGATATTTTTTGTTTTTTCTCAAGTGTCCACATACTTTTTCCAGTAATATAAAAAATGTGAAGTCGCTCACAAGATGCTGCGACGTCAAGTACACTGAGGTTGTCGTGCCAGAGCAATGAATAGTGAGGGTCCCAATTCGTCAAAATCGAAAGTTTTCTTGCAAAGTCAGAATTTGGGGTGTTCACATACTTTGTTACACACTGTATAGGTGGCTTCTTCATGGCTCCTCCACCGATGGTGCATCTTCACTAGTTCTGTTCAAGCACTCTCACCTGCTTATTTCCTCAAATCCACCCTATTTCAGAACCCTTCTCCAAATACCCACTGGTTATCAGCCTATCGGCGATGTCTGCTACGGGACTACGGATGCAATCGTAAGATCCAATCCTTTTCAAGAGCTCTCACACCCCTCCACAGCTCCACCACCTCAATCGCATGTTCCCTCTCGAAAATACAGAGTCTCCTGCAGCTCCTCCATCTCTTTCACCCAGTACTTCTCAGAAACTCTTATGCCCCTCCACAGCCCTCCCACCTCCGCGCATTCCTTATCGATAGAAGCGACAGACCCTTCTGCAGTTCCTCCAACCCTTCCATCCCGTCCTTCTCAAGTACTCTCACACCACTCCACAGCCTGCAGAAATATGCCTAGATACGTTACCAGTGGAACCATATCACTTTTGAATACTCTAGAGCGAGTATTGTATTTCGTTGGGAATTTACTGCCAGGTAAAAGAAATTCCATTCACCTAATTCCATTCATTCCGTCAGCACTCGACTGTACTTGCATTGAAGCTCTCAAGCGCAGCAACTATGTGACGTCATGCCGCAAGCAGGCCTTAGGAGATCCTATCCTACTCTACAATATTCCTAAAGTATCTTACCGTGCACCGCTCCAGCTAAATGCGCTCGCCCTGTTAGTGCTGAATTTGACACACTGTCCCACCTGCTTGCTTTTGCAAACGCATCAGAGAAGCGGCTGCATCGCGACATGACAACGTCGTCGCTATCCGCTAGTTAGAGTCGCTCGTGTACATTATGATCAATGAGTGAGGGTGGTGGGTTGAATATCACCTCGCAGATATGTTCCTCACAGATATGTTCCTTAGTGTTAGGCAATAATTACTGAAATTTAGTTTGTATATCGTACCCATGTGAGCTCGCGGTATGCATTGTCGCCAGGGAGCATCACCAGCGGTATTAACATAAACTAGCGCAGTAAATGTGAATAGCTTGAAAACCTATTCACGGAACGGGAACCTTGATATGGATGAGGCACAGGTCAAAATGCACGGAGCACACGTAAGCTATACCAGGCTCCACACACAATGAGCGGAACGTGCGCCTAGGTGGGACGTGGGGGGGGGACGTCCGGCACCATCAGGCTTACCATCAGTGACAAGGGGGGATTTTTCTGGTTATCCTCCGCTAACTTGACGACGACACAACACAACACCATTCAGCGGATACCTCCCTCTATCGGCCATCTTCTGCGAAGGAGTCCCAAACGCACTTTCGCAGACTGAACCGAGAGTGGGTTATAGTAGCTAGATCAGCAGGTTCGAATTCGAGTCTGGTAACACGCTTCAAAATTGAGTCACCGTGTTTTCCAGTCTTGTACCTGCTCACAAGACACACAAATATTCGGTGGCTGTTGATCTGGCAACAATTGAACCCACCTCTGTCAAAGTTCGACCAATTATCAGCTGCGTGTGTAGCCCCATTGACCGGATCCCTTGGTTTCTCAGTGTCAGCTTGGCCCAGCTGCTCAAGTATACACCATCTCACCTGACAAATGGCCCAATGCTCCTGGATCGTTTTCAAGCACTGCAAATCAAGAGTGCTGATTGTGTCATGGACTCATTCGACGTGGAATCCCTGTACACGAACGCAAGCAATGGGTCTGCTATGGAAGCCGTAATTGAGCTTCTAAATCAGCTTCGAGGCGAACGATTAGCACCCACACTGGCCGTTGCCTTCATGTCCAGTATAGAAACGCCTGTTTCGGAATGCTACCCCATGCTATGTTGTCGTTACATCGATGATTGGTGCTTGGTGGTTTGCCCTACACAACTAGAGCTAGATGCCTGTTTTGGTCTGTTCAACTTGCAGTCTGGCCACATAAAACTGACACGGGAAGAACTGAGAAAATTAACTCCCATATCTAAATATTCAGGCGAAGATTCAGGGCGGCACGTTGTCGACAAAGTAGTAAAGGAAGGAAGGAGCAAGAACATTGTCGTGCCTTGCCGGTCTGCCCACCCTCTCCAGATGAAACGCGCTAAGTGAGGAATATGTTCCGAATAGCAACATACGTCTGCTAGGGAGGTGAGGAGCGGAAGGAGTCGTTGTAACTGGCACGCGGTATAGCTGTTGAAAATGGCTGTGAAACACCTTCGACCTCTCACAAAGCCAGAAGGGTGGGGCGAAGAACAGACGCGGGGTAGCCTGATAAGCGGCAGAATGCCTTTTATTTTACCATTCGTCTCCGACGAGGTGAGCACTTCTGCATAACATAGTAGCCATTGTAAATGTACCACCCAATAACCTAAAGCGCCGCCTGGTGAAGAATCAATTGTACGACCGCCTATGTACAACCACGATTGTGTGGTCTGCCCCACCGGCAAAGAGGGTGATTGTACTGTGTCAGGGGTGGTTTACACAATCACCTGACCGAAATGTGGGGACCAGTATATCGGCGAGACGGCTCGTCCGCTTTGCGTGAGGGTGAAAGGGCATCTGGATGGCAAGAACAGGTCACGATTGCCCACTGCCTTGGGAGCCCATAGCGTTCTAATCCACAACGGAGAAGATTTTGGAGTCGCGGCTGAGGTCTTGGCGCGAGATGCACAAACCTCAGCGTGGAAAACCCTCGAGGCTTCTGGATCCATCGATCCATAACTGAACCGGAGGGAAGAGTGCCTCTGTATCACGCGGAAACTGAGACCCTATATAAGGTTGGCTTCCCACGAAGGCTCTGAATGCAGAGCCGTCCGATTCGGTTCAGCAGCTTCCTGCTGGTCTCGAGGATCGGACTGGGTTGCAGTCAGTGGTCTTCCTCATGACTGGGCGACGACCTGATTTGGGTCGAACTTCAGTGGGACTGCAGAGACATGTGGTCGGATAGTAACAAATCGTTTCGATCCTTTCAGGCTCTGATGAAGGCGGTTTCGCCAAAACTTGCGTAAGCCCAATAAAGTGGTATGTCAACTTTGCGAGTGTTTCTACAAAAGAAGATCCATGGTACCACAACTAAGCCGAGGTTTACTGAAAGCCGTACTTTACAAAATCTCAACAGTCCCGACGGTTTTTTTACATCGGTGGGCGGTGCCGAGGGCAAAAAGAACACACTACAGATATAGGGAATACCCACCACACTGGAGGGAAAATATCAAGGGATACCCATTTCACACACAGAAGGAAGATCGCCTGTTTTCATTTGGAAATTTCAGGGGAAGTACTTACCACAGACGCAATCCAGCTAGCCTTCAGTTGAAAAGTCAAAGGGAACACCCACTGGACACGCAGAAGGAGGATCACCAGGCGAAGCCGGGTGATCAGACTGGCTCAGCTGGAAATGTCAAGGGAATACCCACTTCACACGCAGAAGATCGCCAGAAGTTGGGCGATCCGACTGCACCAGTTGAGTATGTAAAGGGAGTACCCACTGCACATAAGACGTCAGCAGAGGGAAAAAAATCCCATGTTCCGTAATTAAAAGGTTACCTTTATTTGTGGCTGGCGCAAGTGTCCTGGCTCCGAGCCTGAACCGCCGCCACACCTGCTTCTTGGGACAGAAAACTACGATTGTGCCTGGCCGGTGTACAGTGGAGTGCTCACCGGACGGTGGGGCGTTCCCTACGACCACGCCGGCGAGCGCTCCGCCGATGGCGTGGCGATGGAAAGCTGCGAAATTTCAGGAAATCATCACCATTACCCCTCCGTCTCTGACACTCTCTGCGCTCTAACACACCCAACCGCGCCCTCTACTCACTCTTCCGTCCTGCACTCTCGCCGATCGATAATGGCTGACGCTGTCCATCAGCTGATTCCCGACGCATTTTCTCCGAATTCCTGCCATATTCTGCTGAAAAAAAGCTGCGAATTCCCGACTTTCGGCTTCAACCGTCAAAGGTGAGTATTTCTACTAAAATTGTATCACAATTTGCACGAATTTAGCTTGAAATTCCCCTAAAAAAACATTTTTTTCTTCTGATTTTTGCAATTCGTCCAAAGTTTTCCTTATCGTCCCCAGTTTTTCTTTGTGTTACTGACCGGCTTTTCAAAGTAGAGTCTCAGATGTGATCTCGTTATTATTGAGAACCATCTTTGACTCTGTTTTGAAGCTCGGAGTCGCCTTAATGGTCCCCTTTTCCCAAATCTCCTGAAATTTTGTGAGTCTCTGCGGACTATTTTTTGTTTCTCTTCCTTTTGGATTCTGTCCTCGAATCTGCGTCTTGTTTTCATTATCTAATAGTGAACCGCTTTTTTGGTAATGTTGGAGTGAATTATGTAGCAAGTGTGCGCTCTCCGAGCTTCAAAACAGAGTCAAAGATGATTCCTGATAATAACGAGATCACATCTGAGACTCTACTTCGTAAAGCCGGTCAATAACATAAAAAAAACTGGGGACGATAAGGAAAACTTTGGACGAATTGCAAAAATCAGAAGAAAAAAAATGTTTTCTAAAGGAATTTCAAGCTAAATTCGTGCAAATTGTGATGCAATTTTAGTAAAAATACTCACCTTTGACGGTTAAAGCCGAAAGTCGAAAATTCGCAACTTTTTTTAGCTGAATGTAGAAAAAATACTGCGAAAGTGCCGTAAAATCAGCTGCTTTAGCAATTATCGATCGGCGAGAGCCCAGAGCGGGAGAGTGGGTAGATTGTGCGGCGGCGTGCGTAGAGCGCAGAGTCAGTGTCAGAGACGCAGGGGCAAGGCTATTGCCGCTCTCGACCAACAGGCACATATGGGGCCGCCAGCCAGCGTGGCCTTAGAACCGCCCCACCGTCCGCAGAGAACTGCACTGTAGTAACAGGTGACTCTTTTTGCTGTTAATGAACTGCAGGGGTGGGGGCCAGAAAAAAGCCACTTCTTTTCATTGACTTTCGTGGCGCTATAAGTTGCACTTTATAAATTCTAATCGGACATTTCTACTACCGTAGTAAAGAGAATATTAAATACTATTGTAAAACTCCGCCACAGCCTTCTGGACGAGTGCCATCGAGAGATTCTGGCCGCGACCGCGATGTGGTGCCTGAGATCGGCGAGATAGTCGATTTCTCCGCCACCGTAGGCCACCCTATTGAACTCCGCCCGAATCGGGTAACTGAGATTCAGTTCAGGTGATCTACTTGGATATACCATCTTCTTTAGGTACTCAGCCCCCTTCCATTCCAAGTAGGCGAGAGTTTCTCCACGAGAGTTCCTTCGATTCCGCGATGTAGCACCCAATGCTGTAGCAGTACAAAGTTTTCAAGAAGGTAGGGCGGCGACATGTGGGGAGGATATTCTTCTCGAGTTGCTCGATGTAACCGCTCACCTTCATCCGGGGTCCACGAAGAAAATATTGGTCTTTCCATTCCAGGTACCTGCGGCCCATACCATCAACCCGCGCCTTGGCGACTGCGGTGAAGATGATGTCCTAGACCGTAGCGACGTTGTCGGAGCTGCTCGATGTTGGAGGTCTTCCAGATCGAGAGTACTAGTCTCCAGGTAGCTATCCATGGGTGAATCCATACTAGACTTTTCGCAGCTAAATCCACAGGTCATCTCCAGTCAGGCTGCGAATGCGGATGACCTCATATTTTGGTGTACATGAAGGTGGCGGGAGAGAGCCAGCTCCTGCTTATCGAGGAACATCTGTATCTTCCGTCCTGGTACTCGTATCCACATCCTCTGTCTGGGCTGCAAAAACATTGCTATGTGACTCGGTCGAAGTAACTTTTTTTGCCCCCCCCCTGTACTCTATCCATCTTCATTAAACCACCGGGTTAAGAAAGACCGATTTCTCCCTCTCTTATAAAAAGGCGCCTTTTTCTTTCTTAATCGCCACACTAACAACAAGAACCTCGCTCGTGCAGCGAGGAAGGGCACGTCAGGCGACGAAGCGAATTACCGCGAACGATTATCGTTACGGGACCCCACATGAAATGAGGCCCTCTTGCGTTGTGTACTGCGTTGCGCTCACATTCACCCCTTTGCATTTGTTGCGAACTATGGTGGATTATAGGGTTATTTTGTGATGTTGCTTCTGTTTGAATCCTGTTTCAATTTTGGACTGTCTTATAACTGGTTTTATTTTGAATGACGTTAAAGCGTTGATGAGGAGAGACCTGGAACATCTTATTACTCATATGGGTATTTGTATGCAATTTTACCTAGGAATATGGTTCTTATAGGGCAAATGTTCAGGTTTTTAAATGGATGACGAACCTCCCAAAGCTCATTTTTTCTTTGCTGAGGTAAGAGTAATTCTTTTCTTTCTTTTTTAAGATCTTTTCCGTACAACGCTATTTTGTGATTTTTGCTAACATTTAAACCTTTTCAGAGCGATGAGGATTCGCTCGATATTGCTGACCATAAGTCAGATATTCCTAATAATGTTCCGGATCCATCCACAGTTAGTGTTCCTTTAAACGATTATTTCCCTTCCTTTATTTTCCTTCCCATTGGTGTTCGCCTTTATTTTCTCCTGTTTACGATGATGGCTCCTTTATGCTATACGTTATTTTTTGTCATTCCAAGAATTTCGCCTAGAATTGTTGTGACAGTCTCCGCGAATCAAATTTTGCTTTCGAAGAGCAAGCCGAGCTTCAGAATTTTTCCGAGGTCACACAGGTGAGCATTCCTTGATTTACCTACAGAGGCACCGACGTTCACTTGCTCGCGTTCCAAAGATTACCTTTTATTACGCTTCAAATACGCACAACAATACCAGATAGAGCCAAAGCATCACAAAAAGCGAAAGAACATATGGCGAGTCATTGAGTGGGTTTCTTCTTCAGGGTGAGGGCACCCTGTGCTGGGTGAACGGCTTACCATACTCGAATGTAAGAAGTCATAGTGGAAATAAAAAGCACTATGGATAGAGAGCTTAGACAGTTGCGAAAAACCAACGCGGACTGAGATCTTAGAACGATTTGTGGGCAGTTATAGGGCCGCTACGTAATAGCTCACTAACGGTTTAGGAATATAAAGATTGTATCGCAGATTACCAACCCGACCTTCGTTTTTCCTGATGGCCTCTGAAATAGCCAAAAAAGTTGCGAGGCAGGAATTTTGAATTTGCACCACCTTCAGCTTCGTTGCTTTGCGTGTAACTTGAAAACTGACTACAGTTGGGTTCTCTTCGGACGAAGGGGCGTTCATACGTTAACGGTCCGACGTATGCGTGTCGGTGGAATGCATGCCTCAGCGCTTCCTTACATCGACTGCGCTCACACACATGCCTTCGCGATACCTACTCACTCTTCCGTCCAGGCTCTCGCCGATCGATAACGGCTGGCGCGCTCAGTTAGCTGATTTCTGCTGCATTCAGCTTCTGGAATTATACTTTGTCCGACTTTAATAAACGAGTGTAAGTTTGTTTACTGAAGCTAGATTTCAATTTGCATGATTTGAGCAAGATTTTCTCCTCGAAAGCTAATTTTTTCCTCATTAGTTTCGCTCTTTTTAAAATTTTTCTTGAATGTCTTCGTATAATTCCAATGGAATTGATTGAAATCATGCAGAAAGAAATCTAGTTTGAGTAAAACATACTTACCTTCTCTTATCAAAGCCGGACAGCAAATAGTTCCAGCTTTTGGAAATTTACAGTGGAAATCAGCTGACCGTAAGCGTCAGCTATAATGGATCGACGAGAGTCCAGTCGTAAGAGTGAGCAGATAGCGCGCGTGTGTGTGAGCGCAGAGTCGATGTTAGAGAGCGCGGAGGCAGTGATGTTAATCCCCCCCCCCAGACCTCCGCCTTTCCACTGGCACGCAGCTGTCAGACCGCTCGCCAACGTGGACGAAGGAACGCCCCCTTGTCCGAAAAGAACCCGGCTATACTTTCCAACAGTAAGGAAGTGGTGCGTAAGCTGCACAACGAAGATGGTGGGAAATATAGGCATGACTACTACTACTACACATAGCCAGTGTTGGAGAGAAAATGGAATTTCCTTGAACATTCAGAGAAAGCATTGTGTGAATCGGAATTCCTAGTGTTCAGCATGTTTGACTTTAACATGCTTGGCAGGTTGGGATTCTTGCGGTCTGACTCCCCACGTTGGCAGATCCGGGGCGGAGGGGGGGGGGGGGAACAAGATGTGCGGAACGCACTTGAGGGCGGAGAAGGATAAATGAGTGGTGGTGTAAAAACTTCAAAAATTCGTAACTCGGTGTAAAGGTTTGTAGTATGCTGATATTTTTGGAACACTCAAACTACCACATACTTCTTGATCTCGTCTTTGAATATTATTCACCTGATTTCAAGTGTATCATTTACTTTAATGGTGCTACTGTGTACTCACTACTCTGATTACGAGTATCTCTTACAATTTTGTGCTGGCTGCTACTTTTCCGCGGATTTGTGCAAGCGCCGACCTAGCGTTACAACTTTTCCATCGAATGATGGATGATCAATCGCCCTGGTCATGAATAGGACTTCATTTCCAACGCCGGCGCTCCAAAAGGTTGTTATCTTAGTTCTCTGTTACTTTCAAAAGGACTTTTAGTGATTGTAGTTGAAAGTATCACGATGCGAAGTCGACACACTGACATAAATCGGGCACTGAAGATGAGTACTGTGTTTTATCACCGCCGTGTAACAATAACGGAAGCATAGGAAACTATGTCGGTATTCATGAGAACGAAAATGTGATCCATTTCTGGTTTTGGCAATTTTCGTCGTCGAGACCTTATCATCTAGTTATGAAGCACAGTTGGGAGCATTCGATAAATTGGAGAAGGAATAGGAGGAATTTGAATTGTACAAGGAGTTCTTCAAGAAAGATCATATGTTCTTCAGATTATCGCAGGTTATCGTCGGCGTTGGACGTTAACGTTGCTGTCGAAAAAATTGGCCAAGAACTTTACATTGGCACTCACAGAAAAGATTGAGCAGTGAGGCTGTCTGATCAACGTCGATCAACACCTACATGGTAATTCGAAGCTTCGTCCAATCTTCTCTTCGAAAACAACTCTATAACGAGGTCGACCTCATCATCTTCAATCGAACGTCGCACAAATTACATCGTGGTTTGTTCCGAAGCTCTGGGATTCCTTTTCCAGGTGTTGAGAAAACAGTGTCACCAAGATCAAATAACCAAGCCTTCCAAAATCTACCATCAATCTGCATTTCTTCCCTGCTCTCGCCGACGTATGGATCGATTCCGTTATTGGAAACATCGACGAGGGGTAATATTGGCTTGTTGAACATCATGGGAAAGTTCGTAAAACCGAGACTTTCATTGTCGCCAGTCTTTGGAAAATCTTTGAAAATCTTTTATTTCTGAAGATTCTCATTAATACGTCAGTGTGCAGCTGAGCTACCGGCGCTTACGAATTCACTTAGCAAAGCACAATGATAGTACACAGACTTGGATGACTTTTTGGGCTTGTGAATTCTTCACTCAAGTGTTCGGTGCCTCAATTTGCCTTTGTATGCTCTTTTACTTTCGAGTGTCTTCAGTCATGCTTTAGAACTGCGATGTCCCTCCTGTGTTAACGGACGGAGCCTCAATTGATTCCGCTGAATTCACAAGAGCAGTGAGTTTTTCCCCACTCTTTTGTTTAACTAGCTGATCGTTTACGATTTCACGTCGCTTTTTTCACTTCTTCAATTTTTTGTATGCTTTTATTCAAGGCTGATGGAAAAGCCCCTATTGAAGGACATCACGAAGCAAAATTGTCAGAGGCAAATGTGCGGGAGGTATTGTTTCTTCTGTGTTATTATTAAAATTGAACGAATCAGGCTTCATGAATTTTTATAAAATGTTGCTCCTCATTCCGTACTCGACGCATGTTTTGTGCTCGATCAACTCTCTTAAAGGCACATTCCGCGATAAAATAAGGCTATGACCTCTCAAATATGTCGGACCATCCGGAAGGCGACCTTTGAGGCTGCGCTACTTCCAAAAAGTGAAACACGGCAAGAACTCCGCTAGAAGCTTACTAATTAGGCCCATGGACACCCCTTAGGCCCATGCCGACCCTCACCGGCTGCTAGCTTGTGCTAGTAGCCACTATGTTACCTTTCTCTATAACATTTCGGACTGCTTTTTCTGCTGCTTTTCTCCGCTAATCAGATACTTAGCACTTCTTTGTGCCTATTTGAGTTCCGTTTCCCGCAATTTGCGGTCGCGAACTGTGCCTTTAACTCTAGAGTCATAAGGCTCGTGCTGGCATAGAACTTTATTACTAGCGTAGAATGGAAAACTTCATTTGTGCGACAGCCTTTGGCTGGGCTGAGCTGAATCTCATGTCCTAATTGATAGCTTGCATCCTGCACTTCATTGAGCCATTTAGTATGTGCGCATTCGTAAACCCCGCTCGTATGGTGCAACACCACATAGCTGCCTTTTTTGTAGAGAACTGTTTTGTGTACATCCAGTTGGTTCGTGATCAACTGGTGCCTCAATAATTTTCAAAACAGCAGACACTTAAGGAACTAATAAATTTATTAGGAGTAAGAACAATTAATAAGTGAAAAAAGGTGACAATGAATGCAAGCAATTAATGAATAAGCTGCAATGCAGGGAATGAGTCGGGTCATTCGTACAGGAGGTGGGTTGCGTGAAAATGAGATGCCGCTCACGAGAATTGAACTGGTCCATGCCGTGAAGATAACCTGATCTCTAGGTCCCACTGGTCCCTAAGAACCGCTCAGGGTAATGGTCACTTAGGCCGTACTCAGAGGGAATAGGAGGAGGGGGACAATTGTGCTTGCAGTTTAATCCGATTTTTGCTTACAGGTTCACAGAAAACTATATTTCAAATTTATTTGTCCCAATCTTATTATAGTTCTTCCTTTACAAATAATTCGCTCTGTGCTGTTGGTATTGTGGATCAGTAAGCTATCTCGTGCTCACGACTGTTGCGTAGTCTACTCTTGATGACGCGCATTTTTCTGTTGCACTTCGATTTGCTCTCATACTTGGCGTGCGCCGATGTTCAGTGGAGCTTTATAATGGTATGTGACACTGCGAAATGGACAAAAAGGGCTTGATACAAAATGCAATGAAACTCAGCGAAGGTCAAACAAAACAGAGTACTAATATTCGTTCCGTTTTATGTGCTTTTATGGTATATGTTATCATCTGCAGATAAGTAGGACTGCTCAGGTGTCTAACATTGCCAACAATTTTTGGTATTTCCCCGGTACTCAGCTATTTCCTCATTCTCAGGCTTTGGCAATATTGCTGCTATATTCTGAAAATTTGTGGATGTTCCTCTAGAAATCGTTGAAGCTGGTGAGGAAGTTATGCTGAATTCCCTTGCAGTGTTTTGAGCTTATGATCTTCTTCCTTGAACACTTTCTGGACCGCATGATGCACATGTGCAATCATTCGCTTTTGTTCTATGTTGCACATAAGATTTATTTCATGTGACAAAGTGGTCCGTTCTTGAGTACGAAAGTCGCATAAAAAAAACTCCTCGCCGTTGGACAGTCCCTTTGCGAAATGCGGCACGCGTTCTACTTCTATTCAAAATCCTAGTGGCTTTTCGAATGTGATGTGGCCTATACACTGACTTGTGGGGGCCAGCCAATGTGCAAGTCACTCTTCTTAGCCTCCCAGACAAGTCTGGTACCGTTTAACTATCCCTGGAGGGTAGAACGCTCGGCTGAGAGCAGGAGTCGACTCGGGATTCAGAACCAGGAGCTTGCAGGTGGTAAGCGCTCCATGTCACTACACTACTTCCGAAAGGCGCATATTTTTCATGAAAGTTGAAAGACATGTAACTGCTGATTGTCGGCTTAAAAAGTGATGGAATGATTCAGAGATTTCAGTAACACTGACCTCACCCTACACCTAGTGAAGTTGCTCTATATCTGCCTTGTTATATTTTCTATTGGTTAAGGCACCCATCTGATTATAAAACAAAGACTAAGTGAAGGAATCGTAAGAGTAATGCTATACGGAGGAGGCACGTAATGGACGTTTACCCCCCCCCCCCTCGAACGAAAAGTGGATAGACATCAAGAAGAAAACAGTAACGCAAGGTAACCAGGAAAGAAAGCAGTCCGAAACCAAAGTTATGTTGTTGGCCAATTCTGCACCACTCGGCAGCCATACCCTTACGTCGCAGCTTGGGGTCATAGGTTCTTACCGGAACTCTGCTCACGAGATACCGACAGCTCTCGTAAAACCGACGAGCTCGACATGGGCTAGAATGCAGTACCGCTCGGTCAAAGGGCACATAGCCAACCAATAGCAGTTCAGAAACTTTCTATTTGCTCCGTCTCAGAAGTTACCTGTATTATGCAAGATCGAGTGACCACTGTCATAAGAAAAGGGGATGCATAGCTTGAAGACAAGGCCAGAACGCTAACGAACAACGGCCATAGAAAAAAGAAACAAAAAACCAGAAAGGAACAAACAAGCATATAATGCTCATTCCAACTACATCATCAAACGCCGATAATATCCAGAGATTCCATTTCAGTTAGAACACTTTGAAATCAGCTTTGGTGGAGAGAAGGTCTGAGGGGGCCTACTCAACCACATGCTTATCACTCGCTATCAGATCGCTTGTGGATCTGAACCTCCAATAATTCAAATTCGCAAACGGGTCTCTCTTCTCAATAGTTTGTTAGCCAGAATGATGTTTACCTGCATTCCTCTGGAAAAAAGTTTTCAAATTCGGTTTATCGAGACGAGCCTTTATGAGGGTAGCACCAGTGGATAGCAGGGAAAGACAGTAAAAAAATCCGTGTAAAGATTCTCTGATAACTCTCAATCTTGTTTATGTCTTTTTTTAAGACTCCTGCATACAGGAGTAGCCAGAATAGGCCGAACGAATGTCTTCTATAGCCTGTCGCATGCACTGGCATTAGTACAATGAACTTACATCTGCTAACACTACGATTCAATGTAATCAGATTTGTTTTAGCGACGTTCCTCCATAGTATTCGCGAATAATTTGTGTGATGTTAGCGACGAGGAAGTTGATCAGTCACCTCATGCTCCAGATGATGTATTTGGGTATGTCACAATTTAACACGCTATAGTTTTGTATTTCAAAATTTGCGCATTATAGACGAGCGTTCGGAACTATTTTTTCGAGGAAAAACTCCTTTGTTAGCGTCCAGAAATCCTATCTTATAGAGTAAACTCCAACGAAACATCACCACATTTTTGAGGTGCTAAGCATAAACTTTACTGGGGTCTCCGGTAGTGGATTGAAGTAGCTATAGAACTTAGAACGGATCATTGTATGTCTCGATATGTTGAGTGTTGATCTAAATTCGGGACTTTTGTGTGTTAAAGCCAAAAAATTTGTGCAGCTGCTTCGAATAATGCTGTGATTTACACCTTTTATAGCTCAATCAGGGACGAACGTGGCATTCATTTTCTGACACCAGCGCCATTTAGCGCTGTGCTAGGCTGTGCCTAAGGGAGTGATTCCCTTCAGGCTAGACTCAGCCAAATAAAAGATGATCGTAGCGAACTCCATCATTCCGGCGCCAAAAATGGATGTCACAGTCGTAAGCAGGATGTCAGATAATCGCCGAATACACGCTTATATTTCGGTGACGAGGGTAGTTTGGAGTTGGCGCCTGTAGCGCGGGAGCCTGGCGGTTTCAGGCCGATGTGGGTTATTTGTAGGAGGTAGAACTACCCACGGGGCCCGTTTCAGCAAATTTTGTGATTCATGCGCGGGTGCCAGTGGCACGGGCGCAATTCGCTTTCAGGTCAAGCTGATATGATATTTATGGTTGAAAGGTCAATTACCCTCAGACAAAGTTTTCAGCGTATTTGATGATCTAGCGCTTACGGCGCCGGCGCCTATGCTTCCAAGCTGATGTGATCTTCATGCTCGGGAGGTTGAATTACCCTCGTTAAACTTTCAGCGAAATCAGCCCTTGTTGAAAAAGTCGGTAAAAAACCGGCACGATTTCTGAATATTAGGGTACTATTATTCGATTAGAAGCTGGCTTTTTCTAGGACTGGTGCAGCACGTGCAACTTCAATACCGACGGGATCGCAGCCAGGGGAAAGCTCAATTCATGGGGTGAGATTATAACGCTCTGGTAAGGTAGCTAAAATTATGCTTTTTTTGCAGAGTCGATCTTCTTCTTTTATCGATAAAAAAGCTGGACCTAGTTCATCCGAAGAAGTGAACGGCACACCACAGAAATCTTCTAGACAAGTAGGCGTTTCTACTTGTATTGCTGCTACCAAGTATATACCTTTTCTTGGCTCCACATCTTCCGAAAATAATCTGACTGGGTTGTGGTGGGGGGGGGGGGGGCAGAGTTAAACAAGCAGGTCCATGGAAAGGAGGGGGCTGAGCTACAGCACGCAAAGGTGTACCACATTTCAGGTAATCAAGGTCTCTTGGAAAGATCAGAAACTTGCAAACGCAATACATTTCCTGTGTTCATTTTACCCGACTAATGAGATATCACCTAAGGTATTGTTCTCATGTCTTTGAATCGATACCTTGCTGGTCATACGGCTTGATATCATTTTTGTCCAGAACACAGCAGGGAGAGTAACTCTCATATTCTGATTGGAGATATGTCTGATTTTCCCATTTCACGCACATTATATGCCCCCCGCGCCGCTCCACAGTAAACGATTGAGTTCAGTACACGATTAGCCTGCAATACCCAATGTGGGGTATAATGGAAAGGAATGAAGCGCAGGTCACCCTCTGATCTATTCTTATCCACGGATATAATCGCCTGTCACTGTCACCAATGCCGGAATGTCCGTACCCTTTGGTAGCGTGAGCAACTTTCAACACTGAAGAAGAATGACGGTGGCAATATTTTGACAGCCCTGATCATGCTATCCCTCTCCGTCACCCATCAGTAATATCCCCGTCACATCCCCTACATCATTTGTTGAAACAAACTTTTCACGGTTACTGTGACGCGCTTTGAATCAGGTGACCTTTGAGTTCTAATTCCCCTTGTCGGTGTTCCTGCTCCATGTCCTATATCATATCCTAAAACCAACGTCGCACCGTTGCTGGGACCGGCGCTATGAATTCCGTAACCGTCCCCCTAGCGCTCGTTGTCTGCTCATATCAGTTGTTATCACTTTCTGTCGCCCAATAATGATGTTCAGGTCGCACCCACTATATCACTTATCAGTTTTAAGTTTCTATGTCTGGATCAAAGAAAGTTATGAGTTCCCAAACACACACACGCATACATCAAAAGACAAAACTAACGGATTATAGTGGGGTTGGAGCACATTTGCCGGTACCCTGTTAAAGGCACATGGTACGATCACACATAGTTTGGGTGCGTGACTATCAGCCCCCACCCTGTCGAAGCGTAGCGGTTTCACCCTCCTAACATGCGCAGGAATGGAGATACAGGACCGTGAAACGCGCTAGTTCCTTCATGCTCCGCCCAATGCCTTTTGCGGCACAGACTTCCGTTTATGCTAACAGCCGTCCGCGCGGCGCGTGTCGTGCACTTTGCCGAGTCCTGTAATTGCGCTTTGGAATACAAGTGAAACGCAATTTCCAGATGCGGATAACATTTGAGGTGTTAGCATAAACGTGCTGCAAATTCCGAATAGAGGGTGATGAAGGTGACAAAGGCTAGAAATTAAGAACAGCGAATGTAGCTGTAAATAAAACGAAAATGTAAAGATTAAGGAAATGCAAATTGATTGAAATCGCGTGTAAATTTGTGCAATTCGACGCGATTCCATCTCAAGAGCTATAAAAATGCTTCAAACTAACAAGTAAGACGCTTGGTCCGTTTTATTTTCGTGTTTTGCGGGAATGCGCTGCCTCTGACAAGGGAGGTCTTTCAGTCGATGGCGCGCTTTTCGGAAATGATTTGTTGCATGTTTGTAGAGGTCCGAATAAGGATCACAAAAATGTTTTCATTTTTGCTATGCGTTTCTGGGGTAGGTCAAAAACTGAGTGCAAAGTTCGCTGGGGAAAGCGATTTTGAACCATTTTTTCGTTTCCGAGGCTTTTTCTATTCATAATGTTAAGTATACATAGCAGATGAGACCTTCGTCGACACTGCATCGAAAACAATACAATTCAAGGTAAAAGTATTTTATTTGGCACATATTGAGGCAGCATTGTTAGTTTTCAAGAGACTCGCAGCATCCCAACCCGCAGCTGGCGTGAGGGCGTGCTCGGAGCCATGTTTGCCGCCAAATGACCTAGACGCCAAGTTTAAAGGTCAGAATCGTCATCAGGGCCATTAATAACCTCTATATACAGACTTCCAGCAAAAATTTTCTCCTCGAGATGAGTGCTTAACAGCCCCTGCGTGCGGGTTGGCAAACAATTCAGTGGAAGAATGCTCTTGCAGCAAGTCGGCGCTAGGCTGCGCCTGGTCAAAAATGGCTGTCGTAAATCCAAAACGGAAAACGTATAAAGTATCCGAAAAATGCAAAGACTTAGTCGCCAAGGGAATCCGATCCAAGAACCTTCTTCGCGAGAGCACTATAAACTCCGCCATCCGCTGACCGCGAGACAGCTGTTGCGAGATTTCAAGTAACTTCGCGTATTACTCCCTCCGTCCATTTTTATTATGCTTTACTTTGCTATCTTTCAATACATAGTGAAGGACACCTCATGAATTATGCACTGATCAAAGTTACAGCTACAAAAGAGGCCCATTAACACGGTTAAATCGCCGATTTCTCGTCAAATTGTTTTCACTCACTTTTTGACCTCCCCAGAAACGCATAGCAAAAATGAAACCCATTTTTGTAAACCTTGCATGGACCCCTACAACAAGCAACAAACCATTTTTTAAAAACGCGCCACGACCTCAAAGACCTCCCTTGTGAGGGATATTGTAGAAGCAGCTCAGTTGCTCTTGAGTTCTGGCCCTCGTCATCATCTTCGATTCTTATTTTGCAGCACCTCAAATGTTATCCGCATCAGGAAATTGCTTTTTATGTATTCCAAAGTGCAATTACAGGACTTGGCAAAGTGCTAAAAGCGCTGCGTTCGACACACGTCGCGCGGATGGCTGTTAGCATGAACGGGAGTCTGCGCCGCAAAAGGCATTGGGCGGAGCATGGAGGAATTAGCGTGTTTACGGTCCTGTATCTCCATTCCTGCGTGTTAGGACGGGGGAAACCGCTACGCTTCGACAGCTGGGTGTGATAGTCACGCACACCCAAAATATGTGTGATCGTACCATTTGTCTTTAAGTGAAGCCGTTTTTCAAGGGAGCTATAACTCTCATGAAAAAGATCACTCGAGAAACGAAGGACGCGCTTCCGAAGAACTACATTTATACACAACAGACAAAGTTAGCGGATTGCATGTATAGTAGGACTGATGGGCATTTCCCTCACCCGCCTAACTGAAGCTTTTTTCAAAGAAGCAACAATTTTCTTGAAAGACTAGAAAGAAAGAAAGGAAGAACGTGCTTCTGAAGACTTACATTTATACTACCTGAGAATTGATAAAACGCGCATCAATCTTGTCTAATATTAGAGATATGAAGGTGATTCTGCGGACTTTCAAAAACAGACACGTTCTTCGGTTTTGAATGACGGTAATTTTCTTGCAGCGCACTCGTTTGCAATATAAGAGCAGTTTCGAAAGAAGGAAGATTCCCGAAAAACCACTTGAGCGTTTTGGGATTTCAGGGAAACATGCTACGAAGCTGCGCAAGAAACTCATTGCCTATATGCCATTCCAAGTGGGCATAGTTGAATACACAAGAATGTTCTGGAACGGACCTTTTCGTGGAACAGAATGGGAACATGCAGTGATCGGTTAAGCGACCATTAGCTTCATCTCTACATGCCCCATGCATCAGGCTCCAACGCAGAGGTTGTGGGGTTTCTACAAAGCAAGTTTCGCTGCCTGACCCAGCGAAAGTGACCCTTCGCGATTTTCGGTACTGAGAGCCCCTCTCACTATAACACCGCGCACGTCAACGGTCAAATACGACCCCCTAGGACCCCCTACTGGGGAATCTCCAACGATGGTGTGCCCAGAGAAAGATTCTTCCGAGCCGCGAAAAGACAAATATTGACGGGATGGCAGGTAAAGGGGTCGTGGTGTTGAAAAGGAAACTCGGGGGCGGGGGAAGGGACCGGCGCAGCCATTTCACATATTCCGATGATGTGCCCTGCGTTGCAAAAGTAAACGGCTTAGCTCTAACGATCCTTGGGCTCAGACAGCTGGAGGCCCGCTTTGTTCGAGGGTGGTGATTGTTGTTGCTGTTGATGGAGTTTGAGAAGCTGTTCACGAGGCTTCTTACCAGCCGTGACCGTATTCGCCTTGGTATCGCACCAACGGATCGTCGTTTCTTAGGATTTCTAGCCCTCTTGCGAGCAAAACAATTAACTCTAACCAACAGTTTCTCAAAACACGTATTGGGTAAACGAATTAAAGAACAAGATTGTCTTGGAACAGCCAAGATGTTCTGGAATTTATATGCCAACCGATGTCGAGACGGTAAAAAGTATTTAAATCTGTGTGTTTATATTTGATACACCTCCTCCTTTTTAAGTCACGTTGCATTGAAAAAGCTAAAAGGGAGCAGATCAACATGTAGAATCCTATTTACACCTAGAAATACAGTCGTCATCCTTGCACTTGATAGGGGCGTGTCGGCGAGAAGGAGCGTGCACACTGTTTGAAGCCTTCTCAGCCTTTTCGTTGAAACGCGTATGCGACAAAAAGTGATAGAAAACGAGTAACGCGAAGGATATAATACAGTAATGTCACTCTCTGGGGATCGAAGATTAGATAGCAAAGTGGATAGTAAGTACTATCACAGTGGTGCAGCGAGCTTTAAGCAGGCGCATTGGTTAAGTGGTGAGCGGGAGTCAATGAGTGGTTTAACATTTCTTTCATGTCCTCTGAACTGGGATTCGTCGCGAGAATGATGGTTTCGACGATCCATGTTTTGGAAGCCCTTTCTCAACCTTTTCGGTTGGAAATACGCGTACTCCGAGTAACTACCAAGTGGATACGATAAAACCGAGCGTTAGGCAGCGAGAAGAGGAGAAGTGTTACCGTACAATAGTATGTTACCTGTACACTTCCTCGAACAGACGCAATTGGACTGTACAGAATCGCGCATTATGGCAGGAGCGAAATCTGCTTGCAGAGAGCTGTTCACATTCGCACGCTATTTTCCTCTTTTTCTGGAATATTCTCACCGCGTGCGTTCGGCAACTGCTAGCCGACGGCCACACTACACCAGCGCGATCAAATTATATTGTCTGGCGAAAGTCTCTCTAAGCACATTGTTACAAGAGACGAGTGCCGGAGCACCTCTAATGCGCTACAACGTTGTCGAGGATAGACTGAACGTTGTAGTATTAGAAGCGAACCATGTTTACCTCGTCGCCGTAGATTTTCAATATGTGTATAGGATATATTATTATTCTATGGAGTTTCATGATTGACGCTGGAAAGGAATCTGAGATATGTCCTCTCTCTGTCCATCGTATCCCGACTAAATTCAAACAAAATACATGTTGTTACCACGCTCTTTACGCAATAGCCGAAGATATATATTCGTCAAGATAGATCACCAGAAGTAGAAATAAGTATCTGATAATTCTGTTTAGTTCAATTTCTTTTTTTTCTCGAAAGCTTTGAGCTTGTCGCGAGCTTGTTGGACAACAAGGTGAGACAATTTGAGGAATCGGAGGGAATATCTTTTGCAATGATACTGAAGCCTAACTCTGAACAGGCTGAAAAAATGCATTTGAAGTGAATTCGATGAAGTGTTATCGAGATACTGGTTTGTTTGTCACCGCTGCTATATCCACAACACACTCTGAGCAATTGTGATGCGTTTAAGTGATGTGGATTAGGTCATCAAATTGACCGACTGGTATGACTCATCATCTTTTTTAACTTGCTGTGTGGCCACCCATAAAACAAATGTATTATGAGGCATGGCGTTATGAAACACATCAGTCCAAGACGCTCGCAGATGATGGATATCTCAGGAGTGCATCGGATGGGTGTACGCAATCTGGCGCTTTCACTGCCACTCTAGTTTTACTCTGGAGTTTAGGCTGTCTCTTAATACTTATGGGAATTCAAGAAGACAAAGTATTACCTCGCTATGTTCCGTTTTGAGGTGATTTTCGAGGCGCTAGACTTTGTCGTATTAGAGGATGTTTACCGCAACTGTTGGATCGCCTTTGCAAAGTAGGGTAAACATGTATATGGCAAGCATGAGATAGTGCGACTAGTTGAATAAATGCTCAGTGGCCATTCTGTTCCATCCAGTGTGTTCTCATCTGGATCAAGAGCTTGGTAAAGGACGTCACTGGTTTGTTCTTGGTCAACTACTCACTTAGGTTTCAGCGTTAGAAGCTTATAGATGCGCGCTTCTTTGAGCCGACCTGGCAAGTGTGTATTAACTTGCATACTTCGAAGATCTGATCGCATACTTTGAGAGCGTATCGCCAGCAGCCAGTCAATATGTGTCACCTACAACTATTATCAATGAAAGCATGGCGACGATGATAGACTGCAATTGAAGTAGTTTTTTCCCACAATTAAACATCGCCGCAACTTATCAAATTTTAATCTCGCCTTCTTAACAATCATGTCGTGACCCTGCCAAGCATTGATCAATTTTGCGGCTTTTGAGATTGGCGGACTCACTTTCGAAATTGGTGATAAAGTTGAGCCGGCAGAGTATGGGAGGCGTTGTCACCGACCCTTGAATGGGGCCCAATAAGGTTTTTCTTTTTTCGGGCAGGTGACTGCTTTGTATTATCGGAGTCTGGTACTCAGCTGTTCTGGGTAGTTCATGTGCGGCTTGCAAGAGCTCGCATACGCACAGCGATGCTCGTGCGGTAAAAAACGTACCTGCTTGTCCCAAGGTGTAATATCTGCCGTGACCAAGCTGTAGCTGTTTTAGCTGGGCATTGCAATACTTCGCTAATCATCGACGCCTCTGCCGATGCTGCTCTCATACAGCCCTGAGCTTCTACCACTGCCGCCGTTAGTGGGAGTCGTCAAAAGACCCTCATGCGGTTGGAGTAAGCCTGTGATTCGGAGTGGTGGGCCATGCTGGTATTGACCAAGCCTTGAAAGTTCTAACCAGTCTTACCATCTCTTCAATCTGCGATTGCACCTTGTCCGGTCAACCGAGTGAACCCGAGGATCAGCATGCATCTTTCCTAAGAGTGCGTCGGGCGGTGCATGTGGCTCCCCCAACCCTATCGACATTTTACTACAGATTGGTGATCTTTTATTCAGATTTTTTGGTTTATACATATTCATCATTTGAGCAAGAACGAACGAACTTACTCAGGTAATAGTCGTGGTTTGTTATGAGTCGCGCTGGAAGCCAAATGGTCGCCATTGATCCAAAGCGGTTGTGTCAGAGAAGTGTTAGGCGCCTCGCTGATGTAGAGGTACGCGCGTTGGGGTATCCGGCCTTTAGAACGTTTGAGAGCACGTGGTGGCTCGATAAAAATTTGCACGAGGGCCTAGTATTAGCGGACTTCATGCGGCGTTTAGTTGGATTTGGATTGTGTTATGTGTGTAGTCAGTATTAGTTGAGGTTTTAGCGTTATAGTTGATGTTTATGTGTTGTTAATTTGTTTGGCGGTATATGGACCATTTGAAACAATATGCTGGCAGAAGGTGGAATAGCTACGGGCGTCGATTGCTTATTGGCCCGCCATGCCGGCCTTCTAGAATGTGTGCATAAATCGTAATTCGCTAGTGATTGGCGTCCCGAGTTCTGTGTGGCTCGCGTGTCGCGCTCCTCGCGTGCGTCGACAATAGAACTACGATGCCGTTCGTCTAGAAGGCTTTCTTAAGACCTGTGTCGGCAGCAGGCCTCATGTAATCTGAGAAGTAGCCAAAGGTTCGACAGTTTTATAGCCACCCGTGAATCCGTGCTATCTGCTCCCCGAATAGAGCATTGTCTACACATCTAGGTCCCTGAGTCTCTTACCCACTGGCTAGGCACGCAAGCGTAGAGTATAACATAATGCGCCTTTAATTAGTTACCTGCCTCGCTATAGTCAGCTAACCGGAATTCTACCTCTTGCGTGTATTATCGCGGGTGTGGAATTCCTTGTAGTACTGATGCGTTTCCATGTCGACGCAGCGGTTCGGTGGGTAAAGGTTATAAGAGGCTGTCTAAATATTGGTACTAATTCTGCCTGGTTTACACCATGCTTCACAAATAGTGGATATAAAAGACTGGCATGAGGCATTGCCTTTGGCGCCTTCTCATGAGTCTTGACTCTGTTGAATCATTTATACTACTGTCCCTCGTATCTTTGACTGGGCTTTCACACGGACGGGCCGTGAAGTCATCGTTAGTACCGAGCTTTGCCGCCGGTGATCAGCGTTCTGAGAACTGTCGCATGGCGGCGGCCGACTGGACCGGTGCTCATGCCAGTTGGCAATCGCAGCAGACAATGCTTACTCGTCACTAACGTTAACGTCAGCCACACTGTGATTGGCCAGGTGGACTGGCCCGCGCTTGCTTGTGTATTGAGGTTGCAGATGCTGGGTTGAATGGCAACTGGAGGTGAGTACATGCCTTTGTCCGATTTTGTGCAGATTTTGCTAATTCTACCCGATCGGCAGGACAGTGGCCGCGAGGGCTTGGAGGAGCATAGAAGTGGGGCATTACCAGTAATGTGTGAAGTGAGCCCAGGTGCACTCTCGAACTTGCAGATCATGTCCCTGTACTCTCTTAAAGGAATATTTTTGCGTCGATCTCGTCCGTGAGAATTGCTATTCCGGCGTCGTGCGCCTTCATCCTCGGCTGTCCTTCATCACATGGATTGCCGGAGCGAGTCGTGAGTTGTCTAAGTGTCACGCGCGAGTTTAAGTAACGCGTTGCTTCTGGGACACTTCCGACATGCTACCGTCACTTGTGGGCTGTTTTCCGTGCTGGTTTTCTAGAATTAGCAGCTTTTCCCTGAAGTTTTAGCTCATTGGCGTGCATGCCCGTTGCTGCTGCCATGCCGCCCTTGATTCTACCATTTGGCCCTGACGATTGACCGTGCTGCTATAAGTACAGCCTTTGATGATTTTATCTACTTGCCGGTCTGCCGTGCTCTCTTATGCAGCCTTGATAAAATAAAAACCATTCGGCCCGCTCGTGTCTGTGCTGCTAATACAGCACTTGAATTTTACATATTGCGTGCATAGCCGTGCGCTACCATGCGCCTTGATATTCTAACCATTGGACCTGGTGCTGACGATCGCGCCGCCCACGCAGCCGCACTGACATTTGACTATCAAGTGCCGAAGGATGACGACTGTATACGATCAAAGTTGGAAAATATTAATTTCATTTCAGTCTGCTGGAAAGGATCGAGATATTTCCTCTTTGCCATCGGCACCACTATCAACATCTCCGCGAGATGATCGTCGAACACGATTAGAAAATCTGAAGAAGCTGAATTTTTCCCAGGCAACAAAGTACAAAATGAAGGAAAGGTTCGTGGTACCCTGAGTCCCTCCTGCTCTTTTTTTGGTCATATTCGAGTGTATGATGACTTTTTTAACTGCTGTGGCCCCCATAAAACAAATGTATATGAGGCATGGCTTATAAACCACGCAGAACGACAAGGTGCATCGATTGTCCACTGTACTCTATACGTAGAGCGCCTTCTATCCTGCTCGTTTTGAGTTTCTCCCCTTTTTCGCAAGACATACTGTTGACATAGCAAGTATGCCTTCTGTTGCAGTGGTCATGACAAGTTGTAATGGCGCTGTTTTGCCAGTCGCTGTGTCGCTCTTTAATGCGCTCGGGGTAACCTTCCTAGTGATTAACTAGAACTTCATGTTACTTACATAGCCACAGTCATGACGGTTTTCCCACGATAAATAAGCTGTTTACTCTGACCCTAACATTTCAATTTTCGCTTTGAATGCACCACTTTGCAGCCCTGAGTTCTACCACTGCCGTGGATGCCGTGCTGCTCCATGCAGCCTTGAATTCTACCATTGCCCTGCGTGCCGTGCTGCTAAATGCCGCCTTGAATTCTACCATTGCCCTGCGTGCCGTGCTGCTCCATGCCGCCTTGAATTCTACCATTGCCCTGCGTGCCGTGCTGCTAAATACAGCCTTGAATTCTACCATTGCCCTGCGTGCCGTGCTGCTCCATACAGCCTTGAATTCTACCACTGCCGTGGATGCCGTGCTGCTTCATGCAGCCTCGAATTCTACGCTTGCCGTGGATGCCGTGCTGCTCTATACAGCCTTGAATTCTACCACGGCCGTATATGCAAAGCGAGAGCCTCCAGTTTCGAAGGCGAATTGTGTTCTGTGTGTTCATGTGAACTCAGCTTGAGAGAGCTGCAGCTTGTGAAACTATGGTATGAAGAAGCTGATTCCATGGTCAGTCCCCTACAAAACAGCTGCGAGATCTGCAGGAAACCGTCGATCAGGGGGAAAGATTTGTCTGAACAGTCTGCCTTCATGACAGAACCCTAAGGTAAACCTGAACCCTCCAACCTTACGCAATGAAGCTGGATGGCTCTTCCTTCGCACCAGTGTCGTCCAGATATTGCTCCTTCCAATTGCCACATGTATTCCGAATCAGCCCGTTAATTTACGGAAAGCGCAACCCAAACCCATGCCAGAATTGAAATGATGTCCAACACTGCGTCGCCAGCCTGCATTGTGAAGCTACGGCATCCATAATATGCTCAAAGCTTGCAAGAGCCCTGCGATAGCTGTGCTTCCAGAAATTGTGACGGAACCTTCCCGCCAACCTGATACTGTGTATCTTTAATATTTAATATTTCTGTTTCTTCTTCTTTTTTATTTATATGATGTTCAAGGGAAAGGGAAAATGAAAGAACGAAAGTAAAAGGGGAAAAAGGAAAGGAAGAAATTGAAATTGGGATACTGTAGATGAAGTCCCACTACTTTCACTTGCGACTGCAGCGTTTCGGTCGTACGTCAACCGCTACCACTCCAACGACGGGATTTATCATTCTGCGACTTCGTATGAGAGAACAAAATAATCGACAGACAGTGTTCGGGATTTCGAGATGCAATGAAAAAATCGGAAAAGTTCAAGGACTGAGCTTCCACCTTAGAAGCAGATGGAGGTGTGAACCGCCATTCAGCTCGCAGGAGTGCCATCCATCACAGGTCATAGCAGAGATCTGTGGAATGCCCTTCTCAATCACAGATTTTTCGTGGCTGATTTAGTACGGAGGAGCCGTGCAGGATCATCCTTGTTTTGTCAATGTTGTATCATCTTGCTCCCCCACGTCTTTTGCAAGCGTTAGAATGGGTGCATACTTCAATGTCCTGTGCGGTGAGAGGTCGCTTACAAGAAAACAT
Source organism: Cooperia oncophora (assembly GCA_036418165.1). NCBI lineage: Eukaryota > Metazoa > Nematoda > Chromadorea > Rhabditida > Trichostrongylidae > Cooperia > Cooperia oncophora. The sequence continues at coordinate 101,476 of MU911945.1, read as the reverse complement.
GACGTGCTATGGCCGACCACTTCTTGACACAACCAACTATACTCCATATCCCGCAATTGTCGGGTCGCAATCTGCGGTTCACAGCTGCGGCGTTTTCATCATTGGTTGTTTCCTTCCCAAAACGATCTCTATCCGATCGCCATTGGTAGAGCAAGGCAGCCAGACGCGGGCTGGAACTGCGCCGCTCAGACCACCTCCGACAGTCCGCAATGGTGGGGATTGTACCCTTGTACATTCTGTTTTCGATTTGGTTTTTTTACCGTGTGTTTTAATGCTTTTGATTTTCACTGAGCGATGAAGTATTATATAAGCACTAGCAACTCCAATGTCTCCAATTTTTCCAAATTAAGAAACGGGTTTGCCGAAGAATTCTGTGAGTCGAGGTGTAACTCCAAGACTCGGTCCGACATAGCTACTGGTACTAGGCAAAGCGGTAAACTCTGCTAAGGCACAGCTTTCCTGAGAACTCCCCCGAACAAATGGAATGTCTTTGTAGTCTATCATCTCTACCGGATCTCTGCTCCTTGTGACGGGTGACAATTCTGTCTGACAATGTTGTTTGAGACTTTCATGGATATCTTCTAAGGTAGAAGCTGAGTTTCTAAGCGGTTCTGATATTTTTTGCAGCACCGAAATCTGGAATACTGCCTGTTGGCTGTGCTGTTTGTTCATAAAACAATAAAACTAGTCGTTGAAGTAGCAGCGGTGCACCCAATTTTAGCATTGAAGTGTGATCGAACTGTACGCGCGTACGACCTGTAAATCAGTGGTTGCCCTACTTTTTCTAGGTCCTATTTTGGTTTATGTGGAATTTCGTTGCCTGACGAAATTTGATCTTCTGAACACAATCCGCATTCTTTTTAAAGAGAATGTCTGGCGGTGCGTTGCGAACTCGAAAGCACTCAGCTTCTCCGCGCTTACAGTCACTCGCAATCGAACAATCGTTGTACGAAATGCAAATGATACGTTAGCTCTCAATGTTATGATGGCGTTCTTCCTCGACGAACGTCGGAACTAGATGATTCGTATGACAGTTCCTGGACGTCTAACAAACGTAACGCCATCGCCTCTGAAACGGCAAAGTTTGGGTCGGTAGCTGACCAGAACATTTTTGTAACCATTTTCAATGCAGGCCACAAGCTGGCGTGCGACAGTCAGTCAGATTTCCTGCTCTTGAAGCCCACTTTCGAGCTGTCAGCCAATGCATGACAGTGTGCTAATTGAAAGAAGTACCCGAAGAAATTTAGGAATTCTGAACAAATCTACTCCAATGGAAGGGGCGTATCATTCTTCTTACTTTAAGGACGACGAAAATTCCCATTTAGTTATCTTCCGTGATCCATGTGAACTAGCTATTTATATAACGCTTCCTCAGCCTTGAGAGCAACTCTGTTTTTAGCGATTTCATTGCTGAGGAGCTTTTGTCTTCTGAGTCAGCACTCAGTGGCTTGAATAATCGCGTATCTCATAGGAGAAGGAACTAGTATAATATGGAGAACAAAAGGTTCGAAACTTTTGACGCGGTGTCACTTTAGAGATGTTCTTATCTCTTTAGGTGTTTTTTCGTTCCCAGAATAAAGCGAGTGCATTTTGCCAACATGATTCCATGTCTGATGTATAAATTCCAAATTGTCTCATCCTTTACTAGCCGGGTTAAAAAAAATTCTAAACAACTGATCTACTGACACTACTGTAGCAGCGATGTTGTAACTCTTTTTTGCCATGTATCTGTCTGTAAACCATCCCTAGATCCTTTTAAACTTTCCTCCATGACTGTTACACTTCTTGATTAGTTCAATTTTTTTCAGAACTGACGATGTAACGCGTGCCCTTTCACCACCTCATGGACCCTCAACACCTCCATTCGATACGTACGAGTCAACTCCACGTCGTAATGTGCGCTCATTTCTTGATGAGTGAGTTTTTCTATGGCTTTCTTTGATGTTTTAATGTTTCATTGCACGACGTTGTAATCGTTCCCATTCGTTCCATGGTTTATACGAAGTACAAGTGACGTTTGGGTTTATTGCTTGTGCGTGATCGACAGTTCCGTTGCAGCAGCAGACGGAAGCGTCAGTCGCTGCAGCTTAGCGATAACGTTTTCACACAATGGTAAATTTTCGTGACCTCACAAACCGCAGACCAAGCGTGTGTTCCGTTGTGGCAGCCGTTTATTTCGCAATGATTTATGTTGATTACGCGGTTCGTTGTTACATGTCCATCATTGCCACGATATTGGCACAAGCAACATGCAAGATTTTGTAAGCGGTTCCGAGCGCATTTTATTAGTACTTATTAGTTCGGTCAGCTAATGCTGAGCTTGTCTTCTCATCAATTCATCAGCGATATCCGTTTTCTGACGAGTGTATCGGCGTCTTGTGTGAAAAAAATATATATATGCGCCGGCAGGTTTACAGCGCGACGACGTCTCATATGTCACACCACTTTGCACGTGTCTTTATTCGTTGAAGTCTAGAATCTCCGAATGATTATCGTCGATTCCTGGAATTCCATTCCCTTCATAAAACCGTTTTCTTTTATTATTTTTTTCAAAACCTCCCATTGTAGCACTCACAAACATCGTTTCCCTTCTATAGCGGCGAATGTGCGTTCCAGGTAGAAACTATAGTCATTGGTAGTCCTTAATGTGTAAGTTGTTGCTGCAAATGGTGTTTCTGTGAACGTCTTTGTTTCCTTTTCATCTAGCGATCGATTCGCACACCTGTCATCAGAAAGATCTCATAGTGCACCCATGGCACAACCACCCCGCCAAGTTTTTGTTTGTGATGTGCTCTCATAGTTAATAAGAAGATTTCTGTTTTCCAACAAATTAGATGATTTTTCGTCTATGCCCTTGACGTTCTATTAAATCTGCATACTTGCGCTTGACCGACTTGGCACTATCATTCATTTTCGCTAGACAGCCGTTCCAACCGGCTGCTGTTTACTAAATAAACATAGCCGGTTTCGTCGTAAGCTCGAGCAGTATTGGTTTATCGATTGCTTCATCCGTTATGCCAATATCACCTTTTTGTTGCCTGTCACTGTACATTTGGATAACCTACTCTAATACGTTAGAACCACAACATGTGCTGCAGCCGCTTTGCTTCATCCCAAGCAGAATTTTGTCCCCTGTGTTCCCTAGTTTCACTAGCTTTTCTCATTCCGTTTAGCCATTCGGAACTTACAAAATAGATCGATAGTTCTGAGTTCCTTAAAGACAGTTCCCGCGATCGATGTTCAGGTAGTAGGTGCTCAATCATGAACCAGTAGCCTACAAGTAACTCTCCTGTAGAGAAAGAAGCGAAAAAAAAACGTGGGAACACTGTGAACAGAGACCCCCCCCCCTTTAGCAGTGGCCGGCGCCTTGGACGAGTTTGTCGGATGTTGAAAGAGCCCAATCAGCAGGACTCGACGTGCAACCACTTCCTGGCATGGGCATAGGAAAGCGCCCAACAACCCTCCAGACAACGCTAGGTATGCACGCAACTGCGCTTATAAGCGTTGTTTTGCAGAGTGAATGTGTCGTGGTTGCAATGGCTGCAATACTCACGCGTTCGTGACTTCGTTGTCTCGCCGTTTCGAGTGACGAAAATGGTACATTCTTTGGAATGCGGACAACGATGCTAAATGCACGGAGTATTCCGCGGACCACTTGATCGCGAGATGTCTTTAACTTTTCCACACATCGTCCCTTCTCTGTCTATGCTTTGTTTGAAGACAGAACTCGCGCTCGTGCAATTTGTAGTCATCCTTCCTTGTGTAGGTTGTCCAGCCAGCAGACTTAATGTCCATTTTCCGCTCAATCACAGGTCCATTTTTCGCGCAATCACAGCGAGTGAGGAGGGTGCTACAATCGCCGAAAGTTCTAACATCAGCTCAGTTGGACCGCCTACCCAGCGAACGTTCTCCCCACACCTAAAGGAGCGCTCAGTTGTTGTTTGTTGGGGCGGAGGGCCTAAACCCGCACTGCATGTCCGTTTTTGCCGACTCCGCTCGGGCACATAAATACTTTCCTTAACTTTATTACCTTCCATTCTTACCTTTATTTTCCTTTATTACGTTTTCTTCATTAGGAGCACATACAGTCAGCAGTAATCCATCCCGCAGTAAAACGTGTTCAAATTACATGTGATCATGGTCAGTGCAAAAGCTCGACGTGCATTGCCTACCGTAATCCCAAATCTGTTCGCAGAAAATTGGAGTTTAACTTTCTGTTGCGAGTTTTGATCCAGTTTTTTTTTTGTTTTCTTTTCTTTTCTTTGTCATTGGATGACATTTAATACTGGAAAATGCGAAAAGGCGATTGTGAGCCAGGGGTAGCACAGAGACAGCAGGGCGGTGTAACTATTGGGGAGCGGTTTTTATGGTATTCTTGAAGACTTTTCTTGCTTTAATTAGGTCAATCATTCATCAGCTACAGGTTCATAATTAAAGAGCCAGCATCCATGGTACTTGATCACAGGAAGTGTCTTCGAGTTCCTGACTAATTGTCTCACATGTTTCCTGTCTTACGAGGTTGTAGGGTGTATCTGGCCTAACATTTAACTGAGTCGTCGTCTTAAGCGTTCTGAACATGTTTTGAGCAAGGCACATAATCCCTTGTGGAAATGGCAAGGAGGGAGTCGTATTATTCTTGAAAATATTTTTTCGGACTGGTAAAATCTCCGTTCCCTGCGTGCTATCCCCTTTCCCTCGATCGCAAAATTCTTGAAAAAATTTGGTAGACAACGGGTAAAGTTGCGAAAGAGGGTCCTACTTAGGGACAACATTGGGGGATGTATTTAGTAAAAATTCCCAACGACACGATTCCCTTTTTTTAGTCCTAGATTATGCTCTATCCTGCCGCGCCTCCTCAACCCTAGACGTTAACCTTAGGCAGCATTCATGATGGCTCCGAAGAATTGACAAAACTGCGGACATGAAAAGTAGACGTATTGATTTGAAGCGGGGCTTTAGGAGAAATGCAAAAATGCGGAAGCTGCAGAAATGACGAAATGACAGACAAAGACTTGATCTGAAGTGACCGCTTAGCATCGCCCTTGGGAGAAAAGGCGATTCTGTGGAATTTTGGCATTTCTAAAAATTCCGCATTTCTGCACTTCTTGCATTTCGCGATTATTCAAGTCGATGCGACACTTTCCTCTATGAAGTTTCGTCATTTCCTCAAATCGGTACCTATACCTTCTCTTACTCTCGCCTAAAACTACACCCGGAAAAAATGGTGGACGAGTTTTCCGCTGCGATAACCGTTGAAGTCGTTGCGAGACCAACACACCTTATCCCTTGAGCATTGATTAATGGCTTTTCCATTACTTCGTTCACAAGGGGAGCACACAAGTGTCCCAAGAACAGTTTTCAAGATATTTTGCTACCGCGATTCTACATGTTTATTAACTACTCGTGCAGCACGTATGCAGTGTGGTAGTTTGGTGCAGAGTAACCCAAGTGCTAAAGATTGGATTGATTGCAAACAGTGCTCATCCTGTATAAGGGAAATGTTCCCGTCGAAGATGATGGGTGGAAGGAGCTTCTGAGTGAGTGAAATGGATCAGTTACCCCAGAGCTGTTTCCCCCTCGACTTAGGAAACTTCAGCATTCGTTGACGTATGCTAACAATACTCCTTGGTCTGCAAAAGAGCGTTATAAACAGGGAGGGGTGTAAATAGATCTTGCAGTTTATAATTCTACGCTTGATGCTAACCACGACACCTGCCAATGGGTAAAGGAAGCTTGCACGTTACAAGCAGCAGTGCTGCTCTCCATTCCAACCGCATTTAAGACACTGAGTTGTATTTCGGCCGGAATTCTTTTACTCGAAAGTGAAAGCGGTCCTCATAATGCAATCTGATGCTGCTTGTTGTATGACAGCACAACGAATTAACATCTACATCTCGACTGTATCTTCCCCCACCCCCCCCCCCTCCTCCCGAGCCACAGGGAAGCGTCTGTTTATTGGATCATCTGACAAAGAGTGCTTATATTAATAGCACAGCGAATAAATGGCCTTCTGTGCTGAAATCCAAAGATGTGTGGCAGGACCTCCAAAACTGGTGGCACCCAATGCGGTAAGGCTTCTGAGAAACAATATGCAGCCTCATGTGTTATTGTCTTGTCTTATGTTTTCCGTAATCAAAGCACAAACACAACACAAATATTTCCTAGTTTTATACACAAAGCGATAATCCCATGAAAGAAACAAGTAGCCCAATTCAAATGGTGTTAAAGGTACGCGTGATCCCAACACGTTGGATTTAGGCGACAGTCCATTTTTTAGATGCTTGCTTTCTTTCCTCCGCGTTTGATCATGATTATATCAGTTCCCTTCTTTTGCCCTCTCTGTGTATCACTTCTCATTCCGCGCTGCATTTTTCTCTATTTCGCGGTTTTTTTCGAATTGATACGTATTCTTTTTTCTGTCCGCAGTTTCGACATTTCTTCAAAGCCGTCATGTAGGAGCGCGGCCTTATCGATGTCGTCTACATAATGCCACGCCCGCCCATTTGAAAAATTTCCACGCACGCGCCTGTTTGATGTTTTTATTGAGCGCTCTACTTTATGGGTCGTTTCGAACTGGTCCAGGTAGGTTAAACAGGCTTATACTAACTTTGTCGATCGTAGTACAATATTGGAATCATGTAGTAAGGACCGCAACTGATAGTTATCGAATAGCAGTAAAAAGCACCCCTTCAACTACAATCAGTCAGGGGATGGTGCGTCTTGATGTGACTGTGGTTCACAACATTGAGAGCACATCGAATTCCATGGGAGGGAGGACAACATCCGCCGTACTTTCCTGATAAGGAATGAGGGATTAGAGATTCAGCCGTATCAATTTAGCAAAGGAGGCGACTTGTCCCGAACAGAGTATTAGCAACTGATCTAAATATTATTCAGATGCTTTCTTTGGATCAAGCACGTCATTGATTGGGGATTTTGGTCGAGTCCGTACGAGTCCCTTCGGGAGGGGGTGAGTAAATAGCACATGTGAAACAGGAAAAACCGCGAAAAGTCAACAACCGGTGAAACTTCTTCCCGACGCCGCAGGTTTCTCTTAAGACCTCTCGCCTCATAGCGCCCGCAAAACAAGAAAAACCAACTGTCAAATGATTTTTTTGAAACCAAGTACGACCCCCGTGTTGGGGCATGCCCGACGATGACATGCCCTGCTTTAAGCAGCGTTCAGACTTCGTGAAGGCAGCGCTTCAGTCGCGCGTTCGACGCGGTCGATGCAGCAGAAAGCATGCGCATCGATCGTCGGATCCGCGACCGAAGCGCTGCCGCCGCGAAGTCTGAACACTGCCTTAGATGTTCGTATCTAGAGACAATGGTCGTGGTATGTATGCTTTGCATGTTGGGTTCTAAGACATTGCAGTTTGCATCTTTCCCAGCAGGCACTGTCTCTCACAGCTTAAGCTTCGTCGCAAAGCGAGGGTCAGATATTAATAAACTATCAACTCACAAGTGCAGCTTCATGGAAAGCGAAAGTGTCGGCGGTTACCCACATCTCCATCGCACAAGAAAGCTCGGTGGGCATAGTAGCGTTGTCCTTCTGTCGCAGAAAATTCAGTGTAGTCTCGTCGTTGTAAAAAACAGTCCCCCTGCTTCCTCTCCCAGCTTTTGTCACTCTTTATTAACGTGTTGATTACTCATCGATGCTTAATTTATGAAAGTTCTTATTTCCTTCCTTTGTCGTCTTTCTTATTTCCTTCCTTTGTCGTCTCTGTGCACCCTTAGTCCTTCAGCACTTTCGCAAATTTTCCCGTTCTTTCTAGCTTATAGTACTCCATCATACGAATAAACTCATGCCGCATATCCAGATGTGTTTTAGCTAGTTGTAAAGACCAGTAAGATGCCCCATTTGGATGTGATTGGCGTCAGTCTCTCTTAAAGATCCTCTATTTCAAATCTGCGGTCATGAAAAGATTCACTCAGGCTGCAATGATGAGAGCTTTAGACAGTACGGTAACTTCAGTAGGAACTATTGCATGGGATTGGAATAATTGCATGGAATAGTGTTCGTAAGATTTACAGGCCCTTTGGATGCTCCAACACATCTTTTTCTGTTTATAAATGTACTTGTATAATCGGGTTTCAATGACACCCAGTCCGCGTTTGGGTCAGACTTTCTCATAACTTTGCAGCGGAGTCTTTACAAATCACTGAGGCATCTTTTTGAAGCATTTTCCAGATGAAAATGTCACGAGACCTCCCCGAAAATTGATTAAATTGGTAGAACAAAATAGTTTTGCAGGTGTTCTCCTTCTCAGATGCCGCACTCATTCCGTGATAAATGCCTTGCTCCTTTCCATGTCCGAGTAGTGGTTTGAATTATTCATATTCTTGAGATAAGATATCTCGGGAATAAGATATCCACATTCTTAGAGATGTAGTTCTGATGACAGTATAGCCTCCTTGTCGTGTAGTTACCACCGCCTGCTTGCTTCCTGTTGGTTTCGTGCGACACGAGGAATGATCAAGCAGTTTTTTTGACGAAATACAACACGAGTACAAGATCCACAGTCAGCCCTGTTCACAGCTTCACGAATAAGCTCGCAGTTAAAACCTAAATTACCCTAGGCATTTTAGGAGTGGTGCTGAAATGCGGAGAAAAAGTTGTGTATAATGCAACAAATCGTTCACTAATCTGGAAGGCGAAAAGTTTCCCATTGATGCGGTCGTGTCTTTAAAACCTAAACAGTCTATTTGATTGAGAATTAAGACGAACCTACTTGGACTGGGTTGCGATGAGCAGTACGTTCATAATTCTCGTGTGCGTTTGAGCGTTTCGAGTGTTTTGGCGGAAAGCAAAGTTAGCTGTTGACCTAGCGTTTTGAATCTTGTCAGCGGAATACTAGGGTTTTGAGCGAAAAGTATAGTGTAGGTGTCGATAGCAGCTAAAAACGCCAGTTCGATACCTACCATTCTTCTCGCCCACAACGTTCAAAAATGCTCGAGGCAATAGTAACCACAACACATACGTGCGTTATCAGGGCAAATTCAACGCTGTTGTTGTGTGATGCTGTGTTCGGTGTGCATCCAGATTTATTTATGGCTCCTTTGGGGGTACGATGTTTCGTTGTTCGCCTACTGAAGTTACCGTACTGTGAGCCTTAGCAGCAGCAGCAGACTGTGACTTTTAACCCCTGTCCTCCATACTTAGCTCCATTGACGCCCCATGCAGATGTGGCAGTCATGACTCAAAATGTCAAACTACTCCTGGTAACAAGTCTTCGCCGAATCTGCTTCCGTAGGAAAAAAAGTTGGTAGAAAACTGGTCTGCTTTGGGAGGACTGGGGTAGCGCTACTTGAATAACAGTGGCAATAAAAAACTGAACGCGTACATGAAAACATGAACATGAAGGAAATGAGTGAAAAATGTGTAATATCAGTGAGAAATACTTGATAGGAATTCTAAAAGCTCTTTAGCTTTAGGTGTGGGATACGGTGGTTCAGTGGCTGCGCGGGTGGTGTAATGCGTCCAGCAGATGGGCTGGCGTCTGCTTTACTTATTTTGCTGGCATATGCTAGCGAACGTTAGATCGGTACCTATACTTTTCTAGCCGCTAGTGCTGGCGTAAGCTCCGCTCAGATCCCAAAGTATGGACGCTAGCAAACTGTCCCTTTTCATTTTGTTTGATTATGTTCCTATTATGTTTGTATTCCCCCCTACTCAATGAGGTGCACAAAAAGGCAATTGGTTTCAGACCAGGAGCCGAATTCTTATCTGTAAATGTTCACCGATCGGAAAGGGATAACTCAATTGGAAGGTTGTTATCGCTTTTGTCGGTTGATCTTTCGATTCATAGCATTTCCCGCATATGTTACCGATTTTTAGGAACCGTTCACCGGATGTGAGTTCCAGACGAAAGCGGCGACATGACGACAACAGTGATCGCGGCGATGAGCGACACCGTGGTCGCGGTGGGTGGTTGGAATCCAACCAGCGTCGCAATGGCCGCGATGACTGGCGAACAGAACGTGATGACCACCCATCTCATGGTGACGGATTGGTGGACAGCGCACTCGAGGATCTCTCCAATAATCCGGCAGAACTGCAGCGGCGTTGCACCGCTCATATTGCGTTGAGCGAAAACCAGGTAGGTGGAAACCTTTTTTCATCCTGCTCTTCTCATACTTTGAATGTGTTTTGTCGCGAAAACCCGCCTTCCGCGGAATCCTGTTCACCGGAAAGCGTAGTCGATCAGAATTAGTGTTCGTCAAAGAGTGGATGGTCATCGAAAATCCGTTGGAGGAGCAGCGCACACGGTGTGCTTGGTGTTCCGCGTTGTTTGCACTAAGGAAAAGTATGCGAAAAGAATATTTCTGAGGGCATTACTAGTTCAGTGTGCGGTAGCCTAGCGATCATTTCTCAGTATATTAAATACGTCATCCCATTCAAGAAAGTGGAAGGTTTTATTCAGATAAACGAAGAATAAAACATAAAAAAAAGTAATATTTTGGCTTTATGTTATGTTGATCCCTCCTTCAACAATGACCCGTTCCCATCGCCCCGTGAGCGTTTGGACCACTAGTACCTTCGTTTTTTCTACAAGTGCGAGTAAGTTGCTGTTTATGCCAAGTTTGATGAATGGCAAAGCGTCGTCGCATTTACGTTGGGCAGTACCTTCGACTGACCAGAACAGGTGAAATTGCACGGTATAGGTCGGGCGAATATGCAGTTGAACACAGCTCTCAGTATTGCTTGTGTTGAGCGCTGCCCAATAATACTGTGGCTCGGAGCCTGGCTCTGTGTCGTGCAATGGTAACTTTCTTGTACTTGTGTGGTACAGTACATCTGTGGATGTGATTGTCGTGAAACATGCTATATATGGTACACCGACAGCGACTTCTTCATTCTCTGTATAGAACCGCTTGAAAGCCACAATGCAGGAATCTGTTGCCATAAATGTTATCCGCTTGGGTCCACGTAACTCCTGATGACAGAACTCTGGCTGCTTCTCACCTGTATTCATACAAGAGTGGCGCGTATAAGTTTCGGCACGGAGCTCAAGAATTTTGTCTAGGGTCACGGTGCATTTTCACAGTCTTGAATGACATTTGATGTGGAGAGCGTTGTTACTACAGGCATCGAATCAGTTCTGCATTCCTGCTTCTACGAGAAAATGAGGTACCCGAACACCCAACCTTTTGACCATTTCAGTTTTTTTTTTGGAAACCACTCGGGCAGTGTTTGCAGCAGGAATGTCAACTTCACGGAAAAGCTATAAGGGTTCAGTCAATGTTATCAAGCATTCGACCCTTGGCTTTATCCATACGCTCCTCTTGCGCAGGATGAACATTATGAGGTCCTCCTCGGCCACAACTTTTTTCGTTCTTCCTTCTCTGGACTGACGAACCGAATGTTCTACATTCTATTTCGAGAACACCTTTATATGCAACTACTGGTCCGGCACAGGATAAATTTGAGCAGTCCTTTTTCTTGTATGACGTCCGATTCGAAAAACCAGCTCTGTTATCACCTCTTTTCATTATCTCTTGAATTTCTTCTAGGCTGGGCTAGCCAAGTTCCACGCATAAGTAGCTCAGGGTAGACGCTACAAATTGGAACGACATAGAGACCTACAGCCATAGCCCCTTTGCTTTTCTGCCATTTATCTATATGCCTCCTCGTTTTTGAATAGGATGATCCAATATTTACATCCTCAATATTAATGTCATGTTGTGCGACAACCACTAAAAAAATCTGGCAGTTTTTCGTGTTTTTGCTTCGTTTTCTGCACTTCTTCGCTTTCAAGAAAGCGAGGCGACTGTTTTCACCAGTATTAATAACTTTCCGCATGTCTTTTTCTTAGAATGATTGGCTACATCTTATCACTAAAAGAGGGCCGCTATACTCAGTACGTGTCTTGGAGTTCTATTCCGGGTGCCTCGCCTTAGAGTCAACATTTGCAATTTGATTTAGCCGTTCCTTTTTCCTGTTACATATTGTAACAAGATGCGGTTGAGCAAAAGTCGTTTCCAAACTGCTGGGAATGAGTAGATGCGTAATTGATTGAACCGTGGGTGTTGTGTTAGATCCACTGTTTGTTATGTTAAAATTCCTCGAAAATATAAGGTAAACATCTCAGTACAAGATTGATACCAAAATTACTCTTCTCGCGTCTGCATACAAAAATAAGAGAAGCTATCTGAAGAGACTCATCCTTGGGCGCGGTCTGTAATAAGTAGTAGTCCTTTGAGGCGACCCTTCACATGTTTGCGGACTCATTGTTTACAAAGTCTTTATTTGTGTATATGTGGAACTGTTCATTTCATTATCATCGTTTTACTCTTTTATCTTTACTTCCTGGAAAAAGCTTAGGTGTTCTGAAGGCTGTTTTTCTTTCCTCGTCAATAATCTTGATCCTCAGCTGTTCGGCTGCTGCCGTTCCAGCCATCAGTAAATGCATCGTTCCCGTAGTTTTTTTCCCACTCAGACATAGGTTGTAGGAAACAAGAGAGAACAGAATTGTTCGAAATCGTTTTATTATTACAAATGTGTGGTATCTACTTCAGGCTGCTAGTGTTGGTGACGAGCAGCTGCTTAGTGCCGTTACCGAGGCACTCTACTTACTCACTAATGCGCAGCGACTGTGCAAGAAACGCGAGAAGTTACTTAAGTAATACGTTGTACTTACTCTTCTGTTCTATTCCTTGTCACACTTTCTTGATTTAGCGAAATGAAAGCAATGCGCCAAGGTGAGGTGGATATGATGAAAGTGATCCACGCCGATTTGCCAGCTCATTTGCAATCAGTGGTCAGGATTGATGGAGATAATGTATTCATCAATGAAACGGGTATGTGCGAAGGTTTTGGCAGCCAGCGAGTGAAATGCCCTTAATTCTCAGGTCTTGGGACATTACCATCTTCAACAACTACTGCTCCTCAATTTTCGCAGTTCCAACCTTCTTCTGTTCCTGCAGTGTACATGAAGTGTGTTAGCATTCGCGTTATTGATTCGTTCGTACAAACAGTCAACTTTGTATTTTTAGTTCGGGCACAGCGCCTTCAGTAAGTATGTCTCAATTCATTGTTCCTCCTGGTATACCTCCGATAATGCCTCCCAGATCCAACGTACCAGGCATCCCTCCTTCCATGTCAAGTGAGTTAATTAATGCTTTCTGATATATAGAAGTGCCGTCCGTATCGTACACTCCTTAGCCCTGAGCCAGAGTAGGCGTAGCATTTAAACATGACACGGAACTGGTTACTCGTGGAATATTCCAGTCTGGGCCAACTGTCATCTTGTTCTGTGTTGGACAGAGTCACGACAACAATTGTGTCAGGATGAAAATATCTCACCAGAAGCATATACTCTTTCGGGTCAAGTCGAAGCATGCAGCCACGCCTACCCGTCTCGGGGATTTCGAGTATATGAGGCGCAGCATCTCGCGTAATTAACAGAACATTTTCTAGTCTACAACATCACCACCTTGAGTGAGTTGGGTCTTGGTTCGAGTGACCTGCGGGCAGCGCATCTATGTGCTGAACTGGGTGTATATCGTTCGGTGCGACCCAGTTGCCATTCGGATGCATCGTTTGGAATTGAAACCCTCACTCCGCCGTTGCGACGCGTATTCCATACCGTGCAACTCGTCCAGGTCTACTAATTTCCAGATAGATGTAATTAATCGATCTACATTGGTAGTGGACCAACATAGACGACAGATTGCGTCCGAGTGTTCTAGTTAAACAATTCCGCTCTTGGGTTATTACTTGCCCTCTTTCGCCCCGACATCTCTTTCTCAATGTTGTTTACGAGGGATCGTTCAGGGTGTGCTCCGCTTTTCAGAACGTTTTTTGCATTTTGCAATGGCTTGTACATAGACCACAACCATGAGTTTCAATTTCGCTGAGCGGTTTCAGGAATGCCAAAAAAGAAGTGAAATACTTTTTTTCAAGGGTTATACAAACCACCAAATTGCAATGCAAACAGCTTGTAGCCTCGAATATTCATTGTGTGAAGGAGGTCCTCTAGGAAACCACTTCGAATTTCAGCAGTGGAGCACGCTTCATAAAGTAGTGAAAAGGTCGTAGAAAGTTGTAAGTTTCATAAGAAGTTTATTCTCCATTGCTCACCTGTAGTGATGGTATGGCGCAGTGGTAGCGGGTATTCTGGAATGCATACCAGGTGGGGTCTGTGGTTCGGCTCCGGTTGGTGACAACTTTTTTGCTTCGTCTGGAATCTCATCCTTTTTCGTTTCTACTTGTCTGTAATGTGTGCAGATCGAAAATGTACGATTCGGGAACATCTTCCGAAGCACTTCATAAGTTACTGTGGACATGTTTTCGTGTTTCTTATCTGTAGACTTTTGATTTTATTTTTGGTACTTTCACTACATATAGACTCGCAGTTCTGATAACCAGATCCTTCTTCTGCGTGTGCAGTGAATATTGCCCCTAACTTTTCAGAGGAGGGTCACTCAGATCGCCCGCACGATTTACCGTTTTTGATGTTTTTCGAAAGTACCCAACTTGATCGTTTTATTCCTTGTAATACCTACTAGAAAGCAATCTCCAAAATTTCTATGTGGCACTCCATGCATTGATGTGGATTTGCTGTGGAGGAAGAAGTGTGTAACAGCCTCTTGTCTGGTGTCTGGTTTTGGAACCGATGTATAAGTTTTTGCAGCGAGCGCTACCCAGTCGGTGCAATAATGCCGAGTGGTCGGTGATGTAGGGATAAGTAAGTTGCCTATTAGATGCGAGGTCAGGGGTCTCCATCCTTGATTGTCGCGTTGTTGCTTTTTTCAGATCATTCTCTATGAGTCCAGAAAGTGCGCTTATTCGTTATTTTGTCAAGCTTGCTCTCATTCGCAGCAGAAAGGGGGTCAATTGCTGGCACTTCCATAGGTGTTCTTCTTTTCAAGAATTGTATTACAAAATTAACCAGATTTTCAAGTGGTACATCAATGGGTAAATTACAACTATTCAAGAGCATATGTGTTGTTTTTTCACGAAATGTTGAATCAAAACAGCTTCCCACAGTGAGCACAACGAGTGAATAAACTCTCCGCAACCGGTGAAGTCCAGTGTTCCATCAATTCAGATGGAGAGCGCTGTCGAACGGTGTTTTAAATTCACCAGTTACTACAGAAGTTTACAAGGGCAGAATCGTGTTCACATGAATCTGTTAAGCCCATAACATGAGAACTCTTCATCAATACCTAGCTGGGGCTCTATTCTCTGTCTTCTGTCTCGTTTGTTTTCAGTTTTGTTCTCCTCGATTCAAGAACGTCTTGCTATTCCTGGTATGCAGCCGAATAATTTGATGGAAATTTCGCCGACTTTGTAACACCTGTTCAGTACTCCTGCCCTTCTGGATTGATGGGACACTGCGACTACACCGCTTGTGGAGAATTTTCCTTCATTCGTGTGCGGGAGCTGTTTTGCTTTACATTTCGTGAAAGAACATCACATGTGCTCTTGAATACTTGTATATTGACTCATTCATGTACAATTTAAAACCGGTCAATTTTGTGGTAGAAGTCTTGAGAAAGAAGCACAACTGCGAAAATATGGCGTTCGACTTTTTTCCTGCTGCGACTGAGAGCAAGCTTGACAAAATAACGGAATAGGCGCACTTTCTGGATTCGCAGAAGGCGTTTCGAAAAAAAAAGCGAAAACGGGACCCGACCATGATTTACACACAGCTGACCTCGCATCTTTTAGGCAGCTTACTTATCCTCTATAGCACCTACCGCTTGGCATTATTAGTTTCCGAACTGAATTAGAGCTCAGATGAAAGTCAGCGGATGGCATGCTAGAACCCCCTCACCCCGCAGCTCCTCCTAGAGACTCGTTTCGCAAATTCTGAAAGCAGAGTTTGAATTCAGCGTTCCAAGACGCACACACCGATATGCATACCATCCTGAATGACCATGGCGACCGTTGACCCTCCCTGGCCTTGAAAATGGAGTAGTAATTCGCCACTTTAGTTAGTTTTACCCGTCAACTTGCATCCTGCACTGAATACATTGACATGCAAAGCTGGTGCGGTATTCGTGTTCACGATTACCCTGGGTACACAGTTCTAGCCAAATATACACAAGAAAAATTTTGGCCAGCGTCTTTTTGGAATTTCGAAAGAGGGAGCGGTAAAGGGTAAGGAGGCTGAGAGTTTGTTTCAGAGATCATGTCTATTGAAAAACTTGTATTGGACTCACACGCGAAGCACTATTCACTGTCTGCTGAAAGCCGCTTTGAAGGACAAAAACGATTAAAGGCAGCGTCCGCGATCAACCATTGTGAAAAAACTCTGCATTGAAAACGAACGCGGAGTCCGCAACCGCAGCGGAGATCCGACTCTCGCGGCTTGAAATCGATTGGTTGACGAGGGCGGAGTCAACAACGCTGAGCTGACGCCTCCTTTCCTGTTAATCCCGCCCCGGTTGGTTAACAGTTGTCAATGCTTGCTGGCATTGATATGATTTCTAGAGGTCCGAGGCGGCGACGTGTATTGGAGAACTCAGCGGAAGTTTGCGAAACTCGTCCACATGCCTTAAATTTCATAGGGTCTTATTTCACGCTCTTCTACACATTTTTCCTGCTTTTTTTGATTAATGCTTCATTGGCCACCTGTTCTTGCAAATGTGACCCCTGAAACCTGCCAAAGTCCATCGCGGGCGCTGTCTTTAACCGAAACATTTGGACCCAATCATGTTGGCGTGCTTCAATGGGGCCCGATCAGTTACGCCAATCTAAAAATTAAGACCTGGACGGTTGTCCAATGTACGGGTCGCATCACGAGTGAGGGTATCAGTTACAGCCGATGTGCGCCAGTGGCAATCGGATTGCGCCGAATGATCGTCTGCCGCTGAATCACACCCAATACCGTGTTGTACCAATCGTAGTCGAAATAGATTTCCTTAAATCGTGCCTGTTCCAGGCATTGAGACAACGTCAGCATCTGTACCGGCGCCTCCACCAGCGAAATCCGTGTCACCTGATCTGGACCTTGGAGCGGAGTCGATGAGCTCTTCGTTCATACCATCAGCGTTTTCTCATCCTCCCCCTCCAATTTCATCTGGTCCAGCACCCAGTGCTCCTCTTCATGCTCGCCCTGTAAGTATTTTTTGTACTTCGCTACGTATTTCTTGTACTTCGCATTATTGAACGAAGGCAAACCAACCTTTGGAGACGTTTTATAGGATCAGTAACAACGTTGCACGATAATTTGAGAGCACTACAGAAAGGTGTCTCTCGTATTTCTTCAGACCTGTACAAGATTGGATGGCTTTATTGTTAGGCCTACGTTTCGGCGCCTTCGTCTGCTGAAATGGACAAAAAAACAGATCTGAATTGTCCGCTCAAGCGCCTAAACAATCCCCAGGACAATTTTCCTAGACTAGTAAAGCATCCGACGATATTACAGCTCAGTCGCTGCGATGGAGGGTCGACCACCCTGGGGAACACTTAATCGTGAAGTAATACTACTATTTTCCATTCACGACCTCATTGTAGATCAATACTTGCAAAGGTCGAGCAAGGACGCCAGCTCACAGGTTATGACCACACAATATCCTCTCTACGGCAGCGTTCATATTTCGCGACAGCGGTGGCGATCGTCGGTATGCGACCGAGCGCGCCCCAGCGCTACTACTTGGACTGCTCTGATAGATAGGGAAATCCAACTAAGACTTTTTTCTTATGGCTACTAACGGCAAACTTACGACCTTCTGTACTGGAGGTATCTGGATTATGAGGAAGGGGGATTTCACTTTTTTTGAGCTCGGTACAAGGCCAATTTTTTCTCTAACTTCGATTTGCCGATCAAATCGATGTTATAGTGCTCGGACTGCCTTACTCTCTTGATCAAAGATGGAAGCAAGCAAAAAAACGACTTTATGAGGCATCAGGGGTTGAAGGGCGGTTCTCAGACTGTGGAATACCCCCTTCGCGTCACCCCAGAGCAAGTATATCCATTGGATAGCGCAATGCCCTGAGCAATGTTCGAAGATTCTTTTTTCAACTCGGTATCGGACTTGACCTTAGTGGCGACTCTGAATATTCGCTTTGTTTCAATCGTGTGAGCGAGGAATAATGAACAAAATGTTCTTACTGCTAGGCTCACGATACAATTTGGTCCTGACTGCTTCCCCTTCCCCTCCCCCCGTGATAGCTGGACTTGAATATTGGGGAGCGGCAGCCAATTCTCGATAGGTTCTACCCGTGTGAGTTCGATGTTGCTCAACTGCTCATTTAATATATCGAAACAGGCATCCATTTCACTTTGAGTTGAACATGTTATGAGACAGTCCTCAATGTATCTATAGTAGTATAGAATTGGGTCTGGTACGGGTTCCTCGACTTTAGACATGAATGTTATGGCTAAGACAGGGCCTAGCCGCTGTCCATAGGTAGGCCTCTCAGCTGTTTGTAATAATCACCCACCCATCTGAAAACTGAGCTTCTAGGCGCTCCTGTAAAACTGTCATACTTGTGGGATCGTGAATCCATAAAAATTGAATGAGGATTCATGCCCACAAAGCAACTCGTACACGACCTCTAGCGGCGCGTCATTTGAAACGTGGGTTTACAATGATGTTTCGTCAAAGGATTCTATGACGCTACTTACATGAAGATTGACACTGGTCAGTTTATCTAGTAGATGAGCCGTAATTGTATTGGTCGATGTCGTCGTTGCTTTACTAGTCTAGGGAACTTGCCTTGGGGATTGTTAGCCGCTTGCGGGCGAGTCAGATCTGCTTTTTGTGCATTTCAGGCTCAGACGAAGGCGAAGAGACGCCGAAACTAGGCCTAACGATAAAGCGTCCAAACTTTCGCAGGTTGAAGAAATACGAGAGGGATATCTAGGTTGATAAGATAGCAGGAAAGTCGCACGTGGACTACAGAAATGAATACAATGAACAACGAAGCTACCCTATGATATTATTCGATAATCTGAGGTTTGGGGACGGGTCAGTAGCCGCAGATGGTCCGCTACTCGAAAATGCAATTTAACTCAATAATTTGCCTTCGTTTGATATCATTGATAATTTTGCTCATCGAGGACGTGGGTGCCTATACACGCTGCTGTTTTGTGCTCTCTCATCCAGGTAATATTTACTGAGTCAAGGCCGGAGACGCCTTTTTCGAGGGATTTCAGATGCACTTTCGTCCCTATCTGTCGGCGCTCTCGCGTATGGCAGGGACATTCGTTGCGTGTCATGAACGGTCGGGTTCCGGTCGAGCAAGTAGTAAAACTTGGATCAAAATGGCTTTTTCAATGGGTTACTCACCTTCGTCGTCGCATCAACGCGATCTCAGAAACAGGGTAAAAAAAATATCAGAGATCGCAAATTTGTGGAGGTTTAGCTTCGTGAGACACTTCCTGGGACATTCTTTGGTCTGCACTCCTATCAAACACTTTTCCTCCCTGACTTGGAAACTTGGAGCTCGCACGGGTAGTTCATAAAACTGCCATTCACCAGACACTACTACGTGATTTTAATAGAAAGCGAACTTATCCCACTTTCTTTTTTGTTTCAGACCATGCATTGCACAGGGAAGCTGAGGTACACAATGACAGGATCTCTTTGCAGTGAGAACTGCACCCTTTCTATTGCAAAAGCCGTCCCCCTAACAATTGTGAGAAAACCTCTCCTTACACATTATCCTTGTTTGGAGCGCAGCACAGAGGTCTATCTGGCCCCACAGAATTCGTTGATTTTTTTTCCGTTTTAGGCGCACAATGTGTCCCCCGTCCTACATCGGACACTGCGCACTCTTATCGGATCTTACCAGCTGTGATAATGTTCTGTCAGACGCCAAATCCGTTCCTGCCCCACCATTATATCACTTTATGGAAGTGGCTCCGTACTATGAATTAGGCGACTGTCCCCTTTCAGAGCCAGTAAATCGTTTTGCGGACGGATGGACATACCTACAGATAGACATACAAACAAACATAAAAAAAAACACACACCAACTTAATGGCTTATAGATTTGAGTAACATGCATTGATCACCAACCGATCAAATTAAGCACCCATAGCCATATGGAAGATATCGATATGGATTAAACATTGCATAAAGCGAGGTTAAACAACAGGTTAGAGTGCTCACACGTATACATATCGATAGTGATTCCCTATTTCTCTCATGCCCAAGATTTAACGATTAAGACAATTGTACGCTGACAGCCTTGTCTTGTTAGACGTCGACAATTGGTCCGGTCCACTGCATCTTCTGCTGTGGCATTCACTTCAGTGAGCTCTTTCTTGATGACGTCCTTCCATTTTTTCTTTGGGGTTCCTCGTAGTCGCTTGCCCTGTACTTCGAATTCTAAATTTCCTTATCGGGTGGTCGTCAGGCCTCCTCGGTACGCGCCCACACCATCGGAGTCGCTGCTCTCGTGCCTTCAGCTAGATAGATGTTCGCTGAATGCCCTTCTGTGTGACCGCCCTGACGTCCTCGCTTCTGTCTCTGTGTACTTGTGTTCAGCCACGTCTATCTCAACATCCTCGTTTCAGCTAAGTGGAGCTGCCTTTCATGGTTCTGCATATGAGCCAGCACTCGCTGCCGTAGAGCATCGCTCGCCTTAGTATGCCCGGTGCACCTTGCCCTTGAGCCTTCTTGACGGTGGGCCGGTTGCAAAGGATGCCTGTGGAGTCCCTCCATTCCATCCACGCTTCATTTATTGGAACTTTTGCCGCCTGGTCGTCGCTACCGTCAGCTGCGTCGGCTGGTGCAAGGTACTGGAGGCCCCTTCCAAGGTACTGGAGGCCCTCGTCTTCCTATGCTTTCGCCGTAGCGGTCAAGGATGAGTTCGGTGCAATATTCGGAGCTCAGAAACTTGGCTTCATCTTGTTCAGTCGGAGTCCATTCTGCGAACACCTGCTACCTCTGCACCGTACCCTGTAGTTCTTCCCCGATATCCTTCATCAGGCGAGGCAGGATCGTTAGATGGTTCATGGTGCCCCCTCCCTTGGGTACTTTTGTCATGATATTCAGAGTCAAGAGGAAGCAGAACGGGCTGAGGGTCCATCCTTGGCGTGCCCCAACTGCGATGTTATTCTTCTTTCTCAAGTGGTGTGGGTGCGTAAAGCTGCTTTGGACCCATCGTACATGTCCTTCACAGTGAAGACCAGGTGTTCTGGAACAGTTCCTTATCTAAGCGCTCTCCAGAGCACAGGCCGAGATAGGTCGAATGCCTTCTCAAGGTCCAGGAAAACTAGATCGGAGGGTCGCCGTTTCTCTCGATACTTCTCCATCACCTGTTTAGCTATGAAGATGGCATTAGTGGTGTACCTTCGGGCATGAAGCCGAACTGCTCCTGCGAGATAGCAACACACTTGATGCCGCGGTGGTTGGAGCACTTTGTCGCGTTTCCTTTTTGAAGATAGGGACAATTGAGTTGCTCCTCCACGCATCCGGCATTCTCCTTCGGACGCTACGTTGCTCAGGAAAAGAGTGAATCAACTCCATCCACGCTCTCCGGGGGCCTTCCACGCCTCTATCGGTATCCCGTCTGGACTCGCTGCCTTCTCAACCCCCATCCTTTCTAACTCTCGGAAGACCTCATCCTCTGTCGAAGGGGAAATAGGGCTTGCCGTGGCCTCTATCTGTGTACCGTCTTGCGGGGGAACCCGTCGTTCAGGAGTCCGTCGAAATATTCTTCCATATCTGTCTAACATCGGATGGTTTTCTTTGGATGGACTTCCCGGTGAGTGACACCACGTTTGGGTTCCTACTTCGAACAAGTTTCTTGGCAGAGGTCATTCACCCCTCGGCAGCCCTCGCATACTGGCCACAGAACTCGGACGAGAGTTCTGCGTGCCACATGCAGGTGGCGTCCTAGCATTAACACTGATATTTTTGCGACTTTCAGACGTGGTTGTCGTGAAAGTGTTCTCCATCAGCGGGCCTGTCATCTTGGGTACGATACCGGCTTTGCTGCCACCTTTACATTTTTTTTCAAGGCACGGCTTATGCCTTGGCACGGATCGAACTCGTGGTGCAGAGTGCAATCATGAGCCTACAATGGTAACCTTTCGGATATTCCTGCCTTTCACGTTGACAGATTGAATTTAGGTCTGAAAAGTTTTGAGGGATCTTTGTTGTCGCCTGAAAAGCTTTGAGAGATCTTCATCGTCCCATTTTCGTTACTAGCGCCGTAACGAACTCTTGCTCCAGAGTAGCGGTCGTAGTCCTTCGACTATGAGTGGTGTTGTTTTTGTGGTCACATTGCGATGAGAAATGTTTCCTGCAACTTCTGTCCTTTTAGAGATGGTTGTTATGCTTAAAGTTTTTTTAGGGGACTAAAATAGGGAAGAAAAGCTTATTGCTATTTTGTTTTACGCTCTTCATCTGCTTTTGTATGACCTGGTGTTCTTTCCGCTCTTTAACTACACTAAATGTAATGGTTCCCTTTTTGGCCTGGTCGGTTCTGGATCTTCTAGTAAATCGTTATTGTCTTATTTGGATGATTAGCTGGATCCCTGTTTCTAATAGCGGAACTATCAGAAACAGAGATCCACCTAATCATCCAAATGCAACAGCGACGTTTCTATTAATTTGTCATCATCCGTTTGCGTATGGCAAGCTGTATCAAAGCGTATGATAAATCGTTGGTTATGAACCTCAGGTCTGATGAGTAGCCAGGAAACGACCGGGTTATTGTAAACGAATGGTATCGAGATGAAGAATGACGAGCCAATTCATGTATGAGTCTTATTCTAGAATCCTGTACTATGCAGTGCGGAATCTGTCAATAAGTACCAGTACCAAATCCTTGGTAATACGGTCCGAATGCGATACAAAGGAATGCGTATCCATGTATAGTACAGACATCCTCACAAATAGCTTATAAGGCAACGTATCCAGTGACGAAATATTCTGTCTTCCAACGGAAAGCAGCATTTGGCTTGATACTGATGTTGTTGCTTGTCATAACAATTACATGTCCTACCAAAAATTGCTAGAAGTTCATGTAGCAACTTTATACCATTAAGTAGTAGCCAGTATGCTCTCATACCTCCTGCAATCAATAAAGATGTGTTAATCGAGCTTCTCCTAGTATTAATTGTGTTATTTTCTTATTTGATCCTTTGCAGTCATCTCCTAGCACCGCAGTTTCCGGCCTCCCTGACTTCTCTAGGCCTCCACCATCGATGCTTCCCGTTAATGGAACGGTATGAGTGTGAAACTCTTTGAAATTTGTTTTTTTTACGCTGAGCAAGGCCGTTCCCTTTATTCTTATTCATTCAGCACCCATGTATGACGTTTCAGTATTAGTTTGGTGATGTAATCAGTGATGATCCTTTTAGTCAAATGGTTCACTTCAAAGGACTGCGTCAAGTAAGGCTCTTCCCGACATTGCTGTAGCGCCAAATCGAAGTAGTGCTCCGCCAGCTATGGCTTGTGCAGCAGTGCCTCCTCCAAATGCTGCTCCCCCACTCAACTTTAATGTGCCACCTCCTAATGTTGCAAGCGGTTCCGGTATGTTTTTATCATTTGTTGCACTTGGCTCATGTAATCCCAATCAAAAATTTGCTTGTTTGTATATCCAATTGATGTAGGCACTGCAAGAGCACCATACATGCAGACCTCGAGTTTTCTTGGCCCTCCACAAGGTTTGTCTTATACACAATTCAGGGTGTCATAGGCATGTCGAACATCGTTGTTGTTCAGGGACGTCAAACCCCGTGCTCGCTCAGGACTTCACCAAGACGATTACGAACATGATTACTTCTGCCCTCAAAGCTCCTGCGGTGAGAGTTTCAAATTTACCTATGTATTTTTCCCGATTAATGTGAATATTTCTAGAGTGCGGGCGTCAGCCCGTTCGGTGCACGACCTGGCATAAGACCACATGTTGGCCCAGGTATGACTTTAATGGGTGGTGGTCTACCTGCGCCGAACACACGTGACAATGGTGGCAGTGGTGATGCAGAATGGACGGGCGTTCGTCGAGGATATCAGAGCCGAGGGAAACCTAGTCATGGTAAACGTCAAGGGAATGACCGGCGAGGTTTGTCTGGAAAGTTTTGATCTGGATTCACCGAAGAGTATAAATAAAACACAATGGGCTGAGGGGATGTAGTAGCAGGTGGTTTCGCTTGAAAGGCGCACGATCCAAGATGAAACTTCGGATCGACTTCCGCATGTACCAAAGAACTCTTCCATCCCCTGGATTATGTACTAGCATTTGGGAGCACAAAAAAATCTGGATTCCGCTTAGGCTGACCTCGCAAGCAGGGCACGCCATCACGTTGAGTAAAATCTCTGCTGAATACGACTCCCCTTCTCTTAGGCCTCGGTGCGACTTCGTGCCCTGAAAGCACGAGCTTACAGGGTTGGCCATAAATATAGCGACAAGGTTTTCACCTTATATCTCAGAAAGCAAAAGTGCAAACGAGCCATGAACATAACATTTATTGAGTAACAACTGATACATTAACAATCATAAGTTACTTCTCGATTCGGCCACCTTTGGCATAGACGACAGCGCGGAGTCGCTTGGGAAAGGCGTCGATGACAGGACGCATGAGTGCGTCGTCGATTTCGCCCCATTCTCGGATGAGCGCTGCCTTCAGAGAATCCAAATTGGGGTGGGGAGTGGCGCAGGCCTTGCTCTGAAGGTAGGACCTCAAGTTATAGTCCAGTGGGTTCAAATCCGGTGACGATGCCGGCCAATCTTCTGCCGAGATGAAGTCGGGGAGTCCGCACTTGCACCACGCTTGGACGACCTTGGCCTTGTGGGCGGGCGCCGAATCTTGCTGGAATGTCCACGGGCGGCCGTTGAAAAGGGAATTCGTCCACGGGAGTAGAGCTTTTTTCAGGGTCGTCTTCAGGTAGTAATCTTTGTCCATTTTGACGCCGGGGTCGACGAATATCAACGGCGTCTTCCCCGAGGCACACACCCCTGCCCAAACCATGACCTGGGCAGGTTGTGCGGCCCGGTGAACGACTCTTCCCTTCTTGTCGGCTTCCTCGGCATTCCTTGCGATCACTCTGACGGTCTGAGCGTTGAACTGCTGCTCGACGGTGAAGAGCTTCTCATCCGAAAAGACGATCGAATGGTGGCCCTTGTTGCGCGTCCGAAGCAAAAGCTGTCAGCACTTCCTGACTTGCGCCTGCTGATTCGAGGCGCTGAGGATAGCAGCCTTCCGAGTACGGTAGGGGTACATCTTAAGATCTTTGTGGACGACCCTTTCCATTGACTTCCGCGAGATTCCCATGTCGCGAGCCATCGTCGAGATGCTCCGAGTCGCGTTTCTTGCTGTCCGCTTTCTGACGGCTTCGACGACCTTCGGCGTGCGAGCAGTACGAGGTCTTCCACTTCTTCGGCGGTCTTGGAGTCCACCAAGGTCTCGATAACGTTGGAGTGTGCGATACACGACGCTGCGGTGGATGCCGAGGTGCTTAGCGATCGTGGCGGGTGGGCGGCCGGCTTTGTGCAGACGAACGATAGCGGAACGATCAGGAGAAGGCTTCACCATTTCACTATAGATGGACCAAATTTAACCAAATTTTAACAGGAGTTAGAAAAAATGATGAAATTTGAAAAATCCATAAAAATTGCGCGCTATGTGCGCGATAGAATGTACGCTAACTGCAGCAAGTCTTGTCGCTATAATTTATGGCCAACCCTGTATATCGAATCGGCTACTTGAGTTCCACGCATTCAACAGCTACAGTACAGTGATCCCTTTTCGCGGTAACAGAATAGACCTGGAACTCGAAGTACCTTTTTTCAAACCCGTAACTTTTTTGTGTAATGACGCTTCTGAAGGATGTTGAAGCCACAGGACCTACATCAACATCAATCCAACTATTAGGTTGTCCGGAAAGTTTTTAGCGTTTTTGGTGTTTTAACTTCAAACGATCATACATTTCTTAAACACTCATCGGATTTAATCCAAATAAGCACCATTCGAATCAGCACACGTTTTGCCCAATGTGGCAGCAGTCGAGAAATCCACCAAAGAAAAAACTGGGTGGTCGAGAATCCACGAAATCTGCGAAGGTCTTTTTTGCCTGGTCTTAATTGATGAAGTATTTTTCCAGCAAGGAAGTTCTGAAAATGTCTGAAAAGGTGACAGTAGGTTGGTGAAAGGTCTAGAGAATATGGTGGGTGAGGTAGAACTTCAACTCCCAATTCGTTCATTTATGGATAGTGATTTGTGAAACGTGTGGGCGGCGTTGTCATGCAAAAGAATCGGACCCTTTCTTTTGATAAGTGTTGGCTGCAGCCGACAATATTTTCGGTACATTTGGTCGGTTTGTTCACAGTAAGGATTCTGCTGTGATGGTTTGGCCTGGTGATGAAAAGTTATAGTGGATTACACAGGCCGATGACCACCAAACCTGACCAGAATTTTTTTTTCGCGGAGGGTTCGGCTTTGAAAATTACCTCGGTGTTCCTCCAAATCCAACCACTGTCCGGAACGTCTCCGTTATCATACATGATCCATTTTTCATCACAGTTGACAAATCCGTTCAAAAAACGGGTCAATTCTTTTGCGCAAAAGCAGTGAAGAAGGAACCTCGAGACGTGCCGATTCCTGCCGGTCACTCCGATTGTGGGGCACCCAATTGTCGAGTTTTTCTCCTTCCCAATGCGTTCCAGACCATCTGCAAACAGTGGATTTGCCAAGGCCTAGCTCTTCTGCTATCTCTCGAACTGTTTGGGATGGGTCAACCTTCAAAATCCCCCTAAAACTCCTCGTCAGATATTGCTTTAGTGTCGAACCGCTATGAGGCTCACCTTCAAAGGCTGAAATCTCCAGAGCGAAATTTATTGAGCCATTTGCCGCACAGTGCTTTCTTTAGCACTATTGGGCCCACCACCTGGTTAATTTGTTGAGCTGTTTCGATTGCGGATTGCCCCAATTTATAGCCGAAAGAAAAAATCGTCCGAAGTGCTGCTTTTTCACATGCTTGAAAAAATCTTGAAAAAAGAGGGTTTATCAAAGCAATGGTGAAACGGCAATTATACCATCAGATAGCGCAAGAAATTCTCTACAGGATGTGCTACTGAGAAGCAAGGCGGAATGATTTTTAATGCAGGCAGTGAATGTACAAAGATTAGGTGCACAAAACGCTAAGAACTTTCCGGACAACCTAATACTATACATGCATAACATGATATTCAAAGAGGGAAGACAAGCAACTACCAACTTTTCGGCTTTCTAGGGGAAGGAGGGTCTGGGTGGGAGTAGGTTCCGGAGCATGGTGCAGGTTGGTCTTATGATGAACTAGAAACCAGGTATACCATACATGTACTCACCTCCCTAGCTGTCTCTTCAGAAATGAAAGAGCAGATTGATGGAGCACCGGTGGGATGGTAATAGTTTATACCATACGATTTGTCTTATGTCGCGTATCACCATTTATGTCACATGATCACCATTATTCTTTTTAGCTGTAGCTCCTCTTTGTTGTTAATTGGAGGATTCCTTCGACTTCTAGCGCCTCTTTCATTTTCTTCTCCACCATGTCACTTACGTTCCTGCAGATTACGCCCACCTTGAGTTCAGATGCACCATCATTGGCGGGAGCACTGGTGTCTCCAGAAAGGGTTATCCGGATAGCTCGCTGGATTCCGGAAAGTCCTTGAATGTTCATCAAGCCTTTTGTAGAGTGGTCGTCCAGTTTCTCCGATGAAGGATTCCGAACATGACGCGCACTCCTCTTCGCTTACGGTGTTACCAACAGGCTGATCTTTCACTCGTGGGACTAAACACAGTCTTTGCGTCCAAATAGATCTTCGTATACTTGCGACGGGAGACGACGCAGTGTTGGAAATATTAGGCGAGTTGGCATCCGTGACCTCCTTATAAGACGATTTACATTTTTCGCAAGAGTCTGAGAGATACGGAAGTATCAGTGAACCGCCTCCTGGTAGCCGATATGGGCGCCAACAATTTACCTGTCCGCTTCCATGTCCTTTTTTCAAGAAGTATACGCGTCACACTACATCACTACAGGAACATTAGTAAACGTCAACCTCCGATGTGATATCAAGGCATTCTAAACTATATTCCTCTTCATGAAAAAGAGGTGGCAGCTTCTCGAGGGGATTAAGATTTTCTTCGAAGCAGCTTTCTTATGCCTCATGGAAAGTATACTTCCTGCCGACAGTTTCTCTTTGGTGTTCAAGAATGGTAGGAGACCATCGTGTTCAGATTACTCGAGAGTTAGCGCAATAGTTGAGTGCACCGTGGTTCAGCTTCAAAAATCGTTCCCCTATACTCTCTCAATACACAGGTGGACGGCGTCGATCCCTTTCCCTCTGCGGCTGCATTCCCCTATGTAGCCTTGGAGCGCTGTTGGAACTGTAGCCCAAACAGCCCAGCGCGTCGACGCGCGTGGCGTGACATCAGAACGCTTCCTTTCTGATTGCGGTATGATGTTTTTAATGAGATGTGAAACCAGCTGCTTGACAGTTCAGTTTTTTTAACCACCCAGACGAATCTGGTGCTAATTTACCATTTCTGACAGGGCAGGAGATTTGGTCGGCTTTAGAGGATCCGGGATTTGACCCCCGAAACGCTGTGGTAAGCGGGTTAGTGAACTTTACTCCATCACCGCTCCTCTCTTTCTAGATAGGTCACTCTGCTGATCCCATTTGAAAGCTTCGGGATGATGAAGGGCTCGTGGCATTGAAAAGAAAACTCTAATAGTGAAAAAAGGTTTGCGTTCATTGGGGAAGGACACTAAGTATGGAATTCATGCATTGTTGTTCGT
Source organism: Cooperia oncophora (assembly GCA_036418165.1). Lineage (NCBI taxonomy): Eukaryota > Metazoa > Nematoda > Chromadorea > Rhabditida > Trichostrongylidae > Cooperia > Cooperia oncophora. The sequence goes on along the minus strand of MU911945.1, from coordinate 72,778 downwards.
GATAGTCGATTTTTTTCATTCAAAATAGTTGAAGTTATCTCCAGATTGCATTTCTGGTTTTTCAGAAAGGCAGCGTGATAGCACACCGAGATCATTTGATTCGCCCAAGCAGTAGTAGCATAATCTGTCCGTAGTGTTTATATTGTTTGCTAGTTGGCTTTATCTGTTATGTCAAATCACACAATATTTGACCGCCAGTTTGCGGCTATGTGGCATTACTAACGTGTACATTTCGTTTTCTCGTTACTTCACTATACCTTAATTTATTGTGATTTCTCTGGTTCCTTTCTGTTCGGTTTCCATCTGTAAGTTCTCATTTTTTTGTCAATAACTCTTGTACTGAACTCGATACTTTACGTGCTGTGCGTGAAATTAGCCCGTGACTTTTGAGCGCGTTCAATGCGTTGCTATGTTTTGATTCGTGTATTTAATTAGTTTGATATACGTCTATTATAGCTGAGCTATGAGCTTGCTATCATCAGTTTAGGACCAACTCTCAATGTTTTGTTTTATCCTGTATAAAGTTGACTACTTAACACATACTTTCGATGCTAGAAATCACAAGTTTATCGTTCAATTTGCAGGTTTTGTCAGAGTTCATCGTTATTGCACTCAATTGTGTTAATTGCTCATTAGTAGTTGACTGGACGTTAAGGAAAAACTGTGTCTCCCTTTCATAAAATCTCAGTGTGTTCTTTCTTGGCTAGTTCAAGGACCTAGAACATATGCATGTTGTGGTTCACTGAGTTACCTCGTTAGTAGTAGAAGCGTTCCAAAAAGCACCTAAGCAGTCTTGTCTCACCGTTTCTCATTAATCAACATTCCAAAAAAAGCCCTTTTATTCTCCAGCTTCTCTGTTGCTGTAAACTCGGCACCGTATTCTTTTAATATTGCTGTGCCTTGCGTGATTTTTAGGTGGAATACTTATATAGCAGTCTAACGTTGTGACGTAGTCGTCTTCTTCTGAGACCAGGATAAACCGAAATCCGCCGTCACATGTGGATGTTGGTCCGTTTTTGCTACTGACTAACATCCGCATGTGACAGCGGATTTTAGGTGGAGCCCTGGTCTCTATAGAAGACGAACACGTCGAAACGTTAGATCGCTAAATAAATTCCCACCTAAAAACCTCTAGAGGTAAGGCAACGTCAAGGAATTATTCTTTATTTATTCATTTTTTATACCCACCATTTTGGAATATTGGTTTTGTTATTGTTTAATTTATTGCGCTGACTTGCTGCATCATTTCATCAATCCCTTCGTCATTTTCGATTTTGCGAGAGTGCATTCATAGAGAGTTTCTTCAAATTGTTTTTTGAATCAGTATTTGGATGACAATGAGACGTTTTTCGTTGGTGTACGATCAATTCATGCAACCGTTTGTTCGGATATTTATTTTGAACGTCTTGTATGTTGTAATAATTTGGGACAAAAGAGATTGGAGAGTCCGTCTGAATAAGTGCTACCGTAATTCCAATCGTCATTGAGCGCAATGTTGCATTAGAGCATGTGTGGTGCAGTCGATCAAGGGTAACGAACACTTTTGAGTTCTTCATTTATGCTCTTCATCGCGTATCTTTTTCTGATAGCGTTTACTGTGGGTGTACGTTGATGCGCATGCTGGTACGCAAAATTAACTCATATCTCTCACCATGTGGCATGAAAATCGCTCCTGTGATTGAAGGAGTATTAACGTTTTAAGTCATATTAAATTAGAATCATTTCGGTAGGGATTACTCACAAAACAGTCGAACTGTCGTACTCCTGCTAACACTGATCTCGAATCTATTCAGAGTAAAAGCTGAATCGATGTAGTTCAACGCTGCTAACCAGTGAATGCCAATAGCTTAGGTATCGCGTACCGTGCTCTAGTGCAACTGTGCGCTGCGGCGCAGTTCGTCGACTTGGGGGGGGGGAGGGGGCATTTTGCTTTCCATAGATGTGTCGACCCATCTAAGCAGCCGTTTCTCGAGTTGACACGTTTTAGGATAGTGGCTAGACGATCTTTCTTCAGCTTAAAAAGAGTGCACAAGTTTTACCAGAGTGAGATTTGTAAGCCGGAACTAGGGAGGCAATGACAATGCAAAATGCCCCCGTCGACAAACAGCGCCGTGCGCTCCAACGGCATTTGAGATTGCGGTAACGCTCGTTCGCGCGGACTTCCGAATCACTTGAGTGATTTGGATGGGCGTTGTTAAGGTGTGCGTTGAACGACAGGTTTGCAGAGTTCATTCTACCGTTGCTGGTGGTGCTAGTAATAAACGAGAATGTTCGCGCACTACATTCCTCCAGGTGATGATTTCAAGAGTGGCTTTTGTGATGGGAGCTTTCTGTTACTGCTCTGTTATTGCTAGAGAGTGGTAGTTCGACTGATATTCTTCAGAGCTGGCAGAATTGGTGCAAGCGGGTGTTTTTGTGCCGCTAGTGGGATCGAACACTCGGCCTAACGGACGCAGTCCACCGTACACATTGCCCCTTGCCCACCTTCCCGTCATGCATATGGCGCCTGGCCGTGTACGTTTTTTCCAGTTTATTTCTTCTTTATTTCACTATTTGAAGGATTTTTTGTAGAGATACTTAATGACAGTTTCACTTCTGTCGGTTTTCTTTTCACCACTCCTTGATATAACCATTTACTGTCATACTACCACTAACTGGAGAATTTCATGTTGCCGTGGCCAACAGAGATGAGATTTATACTGCCTTGAATGGTTTCTAAGTCCATTTCACATCAGCCTTACAGTTGTTTTCCTTCCTTTGCTGTCTCACACCTTATTGCATTATACGTTGGTTGGAGGGGAGCTGAATCGTGGCAAAGGGAATTAGCGATTGCGTCTTCTGTTCGGTCATTTATAAATGTTAGGTAAAGAGGGGAATTGAAATTCTCGGCTTCTATGGCTGAATGTGATTCAAGCAGCTGAGCCCTCTGCGAAATCCAGCTTGCTCCAGTGGTTGCGACTCGTCCAGTGTTTGCGATATGTGCGCCAGAATGACCTTTGTAAAGAGCTTGTGGGGGACATAGCAAGCTCATTGGACGGTAGTTGCGAAGATCATCGCGGTCACCTTTTTTGTGTAGGATAACTATGTGTGAGTTTCCCACTAGCCTCTCCTGTAGATATGACGTCATGTGTACGGCAACCGTTTGAAGTTCGTGGCCGGCCGTTGAAGCATACCGACCGAGATATTGTCTAGTCCTAGCGCTGTGTCACCCTTCATGCCTGCAATCGCAAAGGGCGGAATTCGGGGTGCTTCTCCTTCCATAGGGATCCCTGCTACTCTGCGTGTGTAGTGGACTGGTAGAGATAGGTATAAAACCTCTGTGTTATCTCCACCATTTCCATACGGGAATAGGTAGAAGCTCCATCTTCCCTCTTGCCTCTAGTTGCTTTCGCTCCCTGCACCGCTGAAGGTCATGCTGCACCGGTTGCCTACAACTGAAGTTTGCATGGATCCTCACGTAGTGGGTGGCGTTCAAATTTAGCCTTAGGCTTCTCCTAGCTTGGAGAGCTTTGGTTTCCTCTGAGAGTCGACGAACGGGATCCGATCGCACGAGAACGGCCGATGTAGCGCACGAGTGCAAGCTGGAAGCAGCGCTTCGTAGCCCTCGGTCGGATCTTCTTTAACGTGACAGCGCTATCTATCCAGTGCAGCATTCAGTGCATCTCCGTCGTACACAGCCCGTTTTCCCCCTGTCACGCTATGAAAGACGGTCTTCCTCAGCTTACGACTGAATTTAATCTTAGCATGAAGGAGGCGAAGATCTGAGCGGAGAACGGTACCACGGCAACATTCAGCGAACACCATTTCGTGTAAGCTAGTGTGTTTCAGACTATGTCCAGCTCAGCATGAGTCGCGCCTTTCTGACGATCCTGAACTCCTCATCCGACACCTTACAGAGCCTTGCGTTGAAGTCCCCCACATCAAACTTGTAGAATCACATCTCACTGCGGATTACTTTCTCCAGCTGGTTATAGAACGCATCGAGTTATGCCTCGTTGGCTGAAGAGTAGGGGAAAATAGCAGCTAATGGTACTCATGGGCTTGAAGTGTGCGTGCCGAAGGCGCAAAGTTGCAAAGCGAGGATATAAGATTTCTTGCGAATCCATGAGGTGGACAATAAGTGGATGTACCTCAAAACCATCGCCATTTACATTCTGTGATAGAAGCTTCTCTCCACGAATAGCAAGGGTTCCACTTTCCATTCGGCGCGCGTCGCTCTTCTTTCTCTTAGTTTCCTGTAGGCTGCATTGAGAAGCTCATGAAGAGGGGTTGACAGCACTTGAATTGTACAAAAAACAAGCAGTCTCCAGTTGTGTGGTGAGCATGCCTCCGTTATCTGAACTCTTAATTAACCCGAGAATTAACCCGATTAACTCTCACCGGTTGCCATACCTCTTGAAGCCGGGAGAGGCAGGGCTTAGTGGCCGGGATACCGAGGCCGTTTTGTGCTGAAGTAGCTGGTCTCTGGTTCGTCAACACTGACGACCAATGCGTCTTTCTCACGATAGCTATAAGCCATGTGGATCAGAGGGAAATGAGTGGACTACGCCTCACGGTGTGCTCATGTAGATGTGTCTATTACTAGTGAATGTAATAGTGAGTTGTTTAATTAACGCATTTGAAACAAAAATAAAAACTCAGAGCAACAGCGGGCGCATTGGTTGGGACTTTTTGGACCATAGATGGCCGAAAGTCAGTGCGATCGATATCTGATGATTGGGGCAAGCACGTGGTAGGGCGATTGCCTCGCTATGGGTAGGTGTTCATTTCCGCTGGGCAAGTCCTTGTCCTTATCCTCCAACGCAGAATTTGAGACGTAACCTACAAGGGCTTTGTGACAAATTAACCGTGGAGAACGAACCCAACCGATAACCCAAGCGAAGAGTCTTTGTCCTCACTCTCTAACGCAGAATGTGAGGCCCAATTCACTGGGGTTTGGTTAGAGCTTAACGCGAGGAGAACGAATTCAACGGCGACCCAATGCGAATGGCTAAGGGCCCACTCCACCGTCCCTATCCCCAGACAACTACCCAGGCACGGCTTCGTTTGCCGCTGAAATGTGGACTCAGGGGTTGACATTCTAGACGATACAATGCCCGTGCTTGAATGGGGAGCAAAGAAAAAACATGTTTTATATAACCATGAATAACCGTGATATAGCGGAAATTTTATTTAAGACCAAAAATAATGAAGTTATTTTAGAAGTAGGCACATTCACAATACCACTCGTTTCGCCCTCCCATCACGTTGAGGTGGTAGGCCAGCGAGGAGGATCAGCTTCTTACACCTTATTACATAGTCATCAGTTATTTATATCTTACTTATTGTTGCGGGACCTGAGTACTTTGTTTATCGGAGTGCGGTTTCGTTAATTTTTTTATTAGGTATTTTTTTCAGCATATGTCTTTAGCATGTCCTGGGGAAGGTCCTCCACAGATGCGCAAGATGTTTATCGGAGGACTCAGTCACGAAACAAGTGATGATGCGGTAGGTTGGAAGACATTTATCTTCTCCACATTTGTCGTGAAACGTCCATTTGTTTACAGTTGCGTGTGTATTTCACGCAATGGGGTCCTGTAGTCGACGCCATTGTGATTCGAGACCCCACCACGAAACAGTCGCGTGGTTTCGGTTTCGTCACTTTTGCCACTATTGCTAGTCTCGAAGCGGCTATGGTGGATCGACCTCATGTTATTGCTGGAAAAACGGTATTTTCATAGTGGTGCAGTTACAGTTTCTGTACAGCTTATTAATGTAGCAAAGTGACCTAGAGGTAGATTGTCATTGTTTTCCAGGTGGATTCGAAACGTGCGATTCCTCGTGAACAGATGACACCACTTTTCCCACCACCATTCTTCTCGTGTGAGCAATCACCCGGTTGCAAACTTTTGCTATCAGGTAGTTGCTTTTGCTTGTGCGTTGTTCCTACGCTCACAGTTTCACAGCTTCACAGTGATGATTCAGTTATACAGTCTTTTCGAAGCTGACTATGTGCAATCTGAGTGATGAATGATGTTATTTAGAGTCAAGCACCATGGTGAAGAATAGGGAGCGCGGCTCGTTCAACTCTGGCGATTTCTCGCAACGTATGGGGTTTGGAGATCCAAAAAGCGCAGTGCCCTAGAGAAGCTCGTAATCTTACACGGTAGTGTTGTACGCATAAGCTTAACCGCGTCGGCTCTCCGCTCCTTCAAAATAGTTTCCAACACATTGCAAGTTCATCAGCAGCCATTCGAACCATTCGTTTGCGAAAATTCTTATTATGATCACAGCCAACAGCAAATGAACTCGATCAACACTAAATACAGAACAACGAGTACTGAACAAAATAGGGGCAAATATTCCTGTATGATTAGTAGCGCATGAAACTCTCCCTTGATTTATGAGGCTGCACTCTCTTCAGCAAAATGGCCAGGGTCCACTTTTCGTTTACTTTATAACCATTCACCATATATAATTTGCTCAATTTGCCTCTTCTGTTTGTTTGTTTGTTTTTGTCTTCCGGAAGTTCGGTCCGACTTGAAGAACAACTGAGAGGTACTGAATCAAAGTTGCGATGGGAGGACGTGGAGAAGAGATGTAAAGACGTACTTGACCTATTTTAGTCCACAGTGGGCGGGGCATGCTCCGAAAGTTGGAGATGCTACAGACAAAAATTCATAATTCGCTCCCAGAGTAGCCCAGAGATTGGGAAAGGTGGAATAAGGTGATCGAAGGGTTGGCGAGACTGATAAAATCAAATGATCGATCCCTTTGTGTGATGCGGCACGCATTCTACTTCCATTCAGAATTGCAGTGGCTTATTGAATGGCATGTGGCCTATACAATGACTTGAGCTGGCCAACCGATGTACAAGTCAGTGTTTTATCCTCCCAGACGGACCTGGTAACAATTTACCGTTCGCGGAGGGTAGAAGGGGTGTTGGCCTGGGCGGTAGTCGACCCAGGATTTGACCAGGCCGCGGCGAGTGGTAACGCGCCACTTGTCACACCGCGCCGTGGCAAGACTAAATGGGGAAAATACACCAAGGAACGAGCGCGGCGTGCTTGAGCTATCGGTTCTCGGGATAGCTTGTAGATCGCCAAAAGAGTCATTGGGGTGCAAAAGCATCTGGCGAAAGTTGAGCATGCTTGTGCTGTGTTGCGACCCGCCCACAGTGGGCGGAGCTTGCTCTAAAGGCATAGGATACCCATTTTAAAAATTGTAGGTCGGTTCCGAAGGTTTCCAGAGACCGAGAAAATGTGAATTACAGTAGGCAAGAGATCATTCATTACTGTGAGACACACACGCTTTGAGCGGGAGCCTGCGCCGAGGTAGGCGAGACAAACAGAAATCTCTACAGCGGTTCCAGACCACTGCAGACACCGGAAAAAAGTGAGTCAATGTCAGCGAGTGCTCAGCGGTCAGAAAATATAGGACTTACCCGCTGTGGACGGAGCGTTCGCGGCGAGGTGGGTGGAGCCATACTGGGAAATTCGTGAACCGTTCCAGAGCACTTTAGACGCCGTCAAAATGTGGGCAACGATGTAGAGGAGTCAGTCCATTGAGTGATAAAGACACACCTGTTATGGGCGGAGCATGCGCTCAGTGTGGATGGGGCGAGAGTCAAGATTCACAAATTGTTTCGGAGGCAGCTAAGCGGTAGGGGTAAGCGGATTGAGGTCTACAAGGGGTCAGCAGACAAAATAGGGAGACATCCGCAAAATGGACGGGCCGTACTCGACATGGGGGTGGTGCTTGCTATGATATTCCATAATTCGTACATGAGTCTGGAGATCACAAGAAATTTGTGGAGAAGAGAATATGGCGAGAGTTGAATGTGTCTGTGGTGTGTGGAGACCTGCCCACAATGGCGGAGCGCGGCCCCATTCGCGGCACCGAGGCTCCTATTCATACTATGTGTTGGCGTGCAGGCAGCTATACTCCTAACCACCGGTTGTCGTAGGTACATTTGATCTCAGTCAGCTCGCCGGCTGACGCCAGCGCGCCTCCTTTCTGTGATACAGCCAACGCTTCCTTACCACCATTCCATACGCGGTGATAGAGTTGAAAGTAGGCAGGTAGGATGTTATTGGTCAATGGGCTTTGACCATTAGTACAAACAAAAGAAAAGCCGGATATTGGTTGAGTATTTAAACATGTGAAAGAAGGTATGGCGCGCAACGCCGCGCTCGCCCGGCAAAGCCTGACCGTATTCGTATTCAGAAGGACATGCGCCGCTGTCAGCCGACGAGCCGACTGGAGAAAGTGCCTGATGAATGATTTCATTGGGTATTGAGGAAATGCAGATTTCGCATTAATTCCGTGAATCTGCTTGTTGTTGTATTGAAGGTGGGCCTCAGTTGAATGATAAGAACTAATCTCCAAGAGCTTCTATAGCTCTTGCAGATTAGTTGGCTGTAAGTTGTCCACTTCCTAGTTCCAGGTATGTAAACAGAATTGAGTTTTCATATCCACCGAGTAAGAACATATGGAAGCAGAACGAGCGTGCAAAGGTGCTACACACGACTCCATGTTACGTAGCTGTTGTGAACGTGCAGACATTCACACGCGGTTGCGTCCCGCAGAAAGCGCAAAGCGGGAGTTCGCAGCAAACACGTCGCGGCGTCATTTGTGTTAAAACAAACTGTGCACTCACTTCCACAGTTACTCGTCCATGCCATATGTGAGACTAGTGGGTTCATTGTTGCATTGGCCCACCACTTTCTGTCGTTGTACCAAAACTGAAACAGGGCTGGTGGGTAGTGATATTCGAGAACCGTCTTCGTACTCTCTGCGTGCTGCCGCGCGGTCAGCCACACACTTAGGCTATAGCCAACGCGCTACTTGTCTGTGTGCTTTTATTTGCTCATTGTGGCTCTACCCCCTGCGGTGTTAGTGTCACTGGGAGATGTTCTTGTCGTGGCATGCTGCAAACTGAGGATAGCGCAGACTGTAGCATGAAAATGGCACGGACATCATTGCCCTGCAGCCCGTTCCCAGTGCTCTCGAGGCGAAAGAGGCTCAACTACTGCAGCTGCGGACCCATTCACCTCACTCACGGGAGGGCTGTCCACGATGGTAAGGGTCCAATCAGTCTTCAAAGACAGCCCCCGCGTCGAGTAGTACATGTCGTCCTTCCTTGTGCAAGTAGTACAGCCGCCAAGCTAGAGACTGTCCCACTCTATTCGTTTTGCCACAGCGAGCGAGAAGCGAGCTACAGCCGCTGTAAGTTCCAGTTCTAGCGCCTCGCTCAGGTGGACCGCCTTACTTGCCAGATGTCCTCCGACGGAGGCCTCTCAGTTGTTCTTAGTCGGGGCGGCGGGCATTCCTAATCCATGGATAATTCTGTCCGCCTTTATTACAGTTTACTCATTGGAGGTATATACATTCAATTCAACTCATTTCGGCGAGGTGAAACGCATAAAAAGCACGAGTGACGCAATTTTGTGATGCGAGACCTCGACGCACAAACGTGCGCTACGTAATCCCAAATTCAGACACACCGCGTTGATAAAATTCCTTTTTCCTTACAAGAGTTCTTTTTTTTGCACTGGATGATACTCAACTACTGCGAGATGTGATAGAGAGATTTGTGAGCTAGGGGTTGCCACAGAGACCGCAGGGAGGTGTGACTGTAAGGGAGCGATTTTTGTTTATGTTGTTCGTGGAGGACGCTTCTGGCCTGTTTTCTTCTTTGGGAGATTACTTATCAGGCTACTGTTTCATAATTGAAAGCAGCTATCCATGAGACTTTTATCGCGGGAGGCTGTCTTTATTCTGAGACACCTTATCTATATGCTTGCGTTGTCATTGAGCGGGAGAGTGTACTTCGAATATGCACCTTCGCTTCCAGGTCTCAACTGGGATTACCACAGCGTTGACACTCTGCGAATTTATTTCGAGAAGTTTGGATCCTTGGATCAGGTCTGTTTCTGTTTACCATGATTGACTTTCCAGTCCCTATTCAGTGGTTATAACCGTTGTTTGTGCAGGTGGAGATTCTTGGAGATCGTCGAGGTTTCGGATTCGTTGTCTATGAAGACAAGCAAAGCGCCGACAAATGCCTGAACGAGAACAACGGTAGACATGTAATAGCATCAAAGAGAGTGGATGTGAGGGTGAGGAAATAAATTTACGTTGGCAGCAACCATTATTTTTCGTTAGCGTACTTCTGATTTCGTTCTTTTTCTGAAGTGATTGGATTCGTTTCTAATCAGTAGCTGTTGGACAGGTTTGGAGTAATACACATTGGGTTATATACGAAGTGTCTAAAGTACTAAATGGTAAGAGCGCCCATAAAAATGCTCCTTTTCCAGAACTGTGCGCCAATTCGAACAGATTCCCCATCGGGTCTACTACAATAGATCCTATTTACAAGTTCATTCGAAAAGTTCGAAATATCCGCCCTTTGCCACGGCGCAGTACATCAAACGATCGAAACGATGGTATTGACAGCGCTAGTCCGTCGGCGAGGCATTGACAAGTTCACGTCAAGGAATGTGAGAAGTGGAAGTATCGTTGTTTCTCTGAGCTTCATTTCCATACGTTGTTTGGCAGACAGGATGAAGACCCCTTTCTTTTTTTTCAAAAAAATTTCCTTTTTTTCTGGGCATATCTCTTTCTTCAGATCAACTTGATTGTATGCATTGTACCGTACAAAACGAGAAAGATTAAGAAAATAAAAACAGGTGCACCAATCGGAGTTGTTCTAGGGTAGGGTTAAACCAGAAGGACGAAGGAGGAAATGGAAACTGTGGAGGGTCTGCAGGCCTAGCGACAACGAAATTTGAAAAGGATTACAACTGATCTTCCTACTGCCTACCAATGACCTCATCCAACTCATTGCCCTATTATTAGTTAGACCTCATAGCTATTTTCATCTACTCATTGGTTGACTGGCAGTGCATACTGCTTCAATTTTAGCGCTTCCCTAGTCTTTCTTTCGGCGGGGTCTACCACATATCTGTAGAGGATAGCAACCCAGAGTTTGAGCGACCTGTTTCGTGCGTCTCGTGTGTGTGTGGTATTTCGAGCATGGATTTTCTGGGCAGTTCTGGGGACTGAGCAATGCTCTTACCAGGAAAGGTCAACAGGTCAGCCTGGCCATTTCCAATGAGAAGCACACCGTTATATACGCGTCTTGAGACAGTGAACTCAAACTGACATTCAAAATTTGCGGAACGATTCTCTGAACGGAGTGATGAAGGGTTTCATCCCCGCGTGGTTGTTTTACATGCTATGGCGGGGAAACGTGGGAGCGTCCTTACATACATGTCTAGAGTCTTCCACAGATGTGGTAGTAGGCCGTTGCGTCGACCTGACCTTAGATAGTTTTTTTTCTTTTCATTTGACCTCAACACACTCTCCATGCGACACAGCTCAGCTGCTCGCTGCGTCTCACAGTTCTTTATAAGGCGCTGTTGGGCAGGGTCTGGTAAGTCCGAAGCTCTAAGTGGCCTTTTACGATATGTTAGACACAACTGCCAACGACTCACAAACAGGAGGCGATCGACGTCAAGATGTGCTCATTTCTAGAAATTACCTCTTGTGAATGAACAAAACTTTGAAGTATTACTGGTCGTAATTGATTGCGTTCCTTCATGTTGATACTGCTTTCGGTTTCTCAGTGACGAGCGATGTTCTGGTCGCTTTGAGCATTCGCGACGAGGCGCATACTCCGAAAACGACTAGTTCGAAGCGGCGCACTGGCGGGCTCAGAAGTGTCCGCCTTGAGAGGCGGCTAGGGTTCCTCATGACCCCTTTTTCAGATTTTGACTTTCCTACTCTTATTCGTGGTTCTTTTGTCAGGACTTCCCCGTGTCACCTATGCTCTCGCTGGTCATCGAGATGATCGAGTGGGCACGTAACAGTAACGTCTCCATTCGTCCGTGCAACGTGCTAAAGTTGCTCAGTGGGTTCTCTGTGCTCGAGGGACGCAATGAACCTTATACCATTCGTTCAGAGCTTTCACGAAGAAGTCTGACCATCGTGTGGGTGGTCGTCCAGGTGCACGTTTGACATCCCATGCAACCCAGTCGGTAATCGGTAATCCTATACAATCTTCCATCTCCCAAATTCTATACATTTGTGGACTGTGTTTTACTGTTTGGTTCATACAGCAATTTATTGTTATCCTATTATTCGATGATATAACCGCCCGCCAAACTGGTATTTTCCCTCTTAATTTTATCGTTTAATGTTGCAGCCTTTCCCTAAGCGCCAGTCAACGTACTGGCGACGTAATCCAAATGCACCAAGCGGCGGAACAATGGGTGCGACAGCACCAGCTCCTCCACCTACGCTTTACGATCAGCTTGCTGCAATGAGTTTGAACACAAGAGCTACGCAATACGACGAGGATAGTAGCTATGGTGGCACAACCACTGAGGTTCGTTCGATCACAAATTGTTACCTTCAGTGTAGCCACAAAATATGATCCTCTAGTCTTTCATGTAACTTGCTTATCTCTGAATTTCTGTCGAATAGTGCGAGGTATAGCTTTAAAGTAATGCCTTTCGCGTAGTTTACGGAAACCGCGCAACTGCACCAGTTTTGGTGAAAAATTTGGTGACGCCAAATGACGCCAATGTTAAAAGCGAATATCGTTTGTGATCATGGCGCAGGGTAACCCAACTGCGCAAGTTTACACTGATTCCGGTGAGGAAGGTGATGGCGCCAAATTCGTTAAATGGCGCCAGCGCCTAGAACTAATGCGATATTCGTAACCAGGGTTATGGGCAGAGTTACAGAAAAAAAGTGATTCTTTTTTAGCTCTTGGGGAAGTAATAGTTGTGTATCGAAATTTCTAGTCATCTGTCGTGTAGCTTCTCAGTTCAGCAACGGTAGAAATGAGAGCTGTCACAGTCCGCAGGGAATTTTCTCCTTACCTTTCTTCTTTAATTTTGTTACTTATTCAAAATATAACACAATTCAGGACGACTGCAAGTCGAGTGAACATGGCAGTTCATCATCAGCTATTGATACGAATTCGCCCAGCAATACTTCACTGTAACGAAGTTACAAAGGAATTTCTACCTCTGTGCGGGTGTGTGCTATAAGCATCGAATGCCATGCTCTATCACATTTCTCTATGCCTTAACATCGCAGTTCTCTGCAAGCCTAGAAGTGCATTTGAGAACGTGTGAAATATGCTCCGATTACCGCATGTGTTTTTGTTTCAGATAAACGGACCGTTTGATTCTGTAAAAAGTCCCTTCACTCAATGTTTAGTCCGTGTGTGACGTACATTGTATTTTCTGCCTTCTTCATGGAGTTCTTCCTATTTTTCATAGTCTTATACTGTCATTTTTTAATTTATTCCTAATTTTGGTTTTGATTTCTTCTTATACCTTTGTACGCATTTTTCTTTTGTTTTTGGGTCGTCCCACTCAATTCTTCCATTTGGTATATCTATAACTTCGTCTAATCAATTGTTTGGTTCACTATTATTACAGTAACACTATCGTTACGTTCTCACACATGCAAAAGTGCTCGTTCATCGTGGCAAAGTATAGCAAGTAACCTACTTTGTAAAGGCATGTGATCGTAGTACTTCAACAGTTTTGTAAGGTTGGCTTTACTAGATAGAGTATTGCTTATCAGAACTGCAATGTCTGTCTGCTATATCTATCTTTCTATATCGTTCAGTCGTTATTGTCATCTTTGTAGTAGATATTTGTTTCATGTCACTGCTATAGGATTAGGTTAGGATCAAATTAGTCTCGGAGGAGTTATATTGTTTTGCAAGGGGATTATGCTCAGTCAAGTGACGTATAACTGGTTACTTCTCTTGTTAATGATAGAAGAGTAGTTATTATTTCATATTTTGAAGCATTTCACATATCAGATGGTTGCTGTTGTTTTTCTCTGGAAATGGAAGGTGTCCTATTTTTTCGGCGCGTTTGTTTCGTTTCTTTGTTTTCTATATGCATACATACACTATATACATTATACATCACTATTAATCTGTAAAAGCACCCACTTCTTTAATCACTCACTGCTTATACGCCATGAAGTCACATGTGAACTAGATTTCATCTCTTGTTCCACGCCCCTTCTGCTCATCATATTTAATGGGTTCTCCGCAGGAAGTTACCGCTATATTTTATGAAATAGGTGATGAAGCAGTGGCCTTTCATGAGCTGCAGTATACATCTTTTCCTTTTGTTTTGCGTTAGTGATTCAATTTCTGTTATTTGGCTCGCTCCCAACTAATGTAGAGTAGCATTAGTATGACGGCCGTTTAGTTATCATGACGCTACCGCGCTTTTATCTTTCGTGCAAACTACTCTTTGCTTTTACGGCGTACCTTTTCCCCAAAAGTGATCCAGGCGCAACCATAGAAAAACGCTCGTCTCTGCAATGCATTATAGTGAGATTTTGGAATGATGATGATCACTAGATAATTCATCTTTCGTTATTCTATCTGCTTGTCAATCAACTTTCAGTTGAGTGAAGTGCTTTCAGTCTGATCCCCACGTTCTCCTGTTTTTCTCCCTGAGAGGCATTCATGTGTTCTACATGGTCGGCCCGAAACTCGCGATCAACGCCAACCCATCAACGGCTTCTATCGAACTGACTGCGCGACCAATTCGCCGGCACCATTAGAGCTAGCAAATCGGGGTATGAACACGCCCAGGGTCGAGCATCATGTTGAGAAAAATAAGACCGTCGATACTACCCTACATAAAAAAGGGGTCCATAGAACCTCCCCCCCCCCACCCACCTGTACGCAGTTTCTTGGCATGGTTTGGGGGAAAAAAGGTGGCATGGCAAAAACATGGTTACTTGGAACGACTTATGTCAAATGCTTTTGTTTCAAATGCGCCGCATTTTACCGTTAGGGCGCGCTACCTTCCCCTTCTTACTTTACCACATCTGTGCCATGAAGATTATTCAATGGGTGTAGCTTCCTTGAAAACATCATTGCAAATCTGTAGATGGAATTCGTGGTATTTGAGGAACTTCCATCAGACAAATAGGTGGTCACTAAAGGGGTCTCACTGCTTCGCCTTAAAAATAATGACAAGAATTTTCAGAGGGCGCGAGATTGCAACCTTTCTGGGGCCACAAGTTTGGCACTACAGGACCCAGGACAAAACAAAAAAAAATTCGTCTCCTCCAAGGGCATAAAAATCTTCTGGCTTCCAGTAAAGTTCATGATAGAAAAAAATCCGCCTTTGAGGATTCTTCCCGGTGCAGGGGAACTACCCTGTGAGCGCAAATTGCCACCTCTAAGAAGCCTATGAAATTAATGTCATGATGCGCAGGGGTATCGATAAACGTCATGGGTTGCGGCTCCTTCTTGTCCAGGAAACAGTTCCCTGAGTCCGATAGAACGCTCTGTTTTTTGGAGCATCTGGAAGCATTTTCGCAATGGGATGCTTTGCGGGGCTACCGCTTCAGTTCCGCCAAGCTTTACCTGGTATCCCGCACACACCTTGTCAAGGTTCTATTGTGTACTGACTTTTTAAAATAACACCACGCCCTCCCAGCGTTGAGGATTCCTCAACGGTGCTTGACCCTGCCCAAATAGCGACCATCCTACCCTTTCCCACTTGGTGACTTCTTTTCTGTTCCTGGGACAAGTCTAGGCCGAGCGGTTTCTGCTTTCTCCGTGGTTCTCCTTCCCTTCCATCTTTGCTATCAAATGGCTATCATAGTGTAGTCCCGTTTCGTAAATTGTTTCCCGAATTGTCGTTATGTTCGGCAATAGGAATCATAATGATTTCAAACGTCCTAGTTATGTTGAGCTGGTAGTCCAGTGTTGTGCTACTTTTTTCTTTTATCGATTAGTTTCTCTCAAACATTGTTTTTTCTTACTGTCGTTATTTGATTTGATATGAAAAAACTGATCCGTGTTACGACGAAGATGAACATTTGACAAGAGTCCACTATGCTTGGACGTGCTGGGGCCCACCCACAATGGGCGGGGCGTGCATTTGACCACGAGGTACCAGTTGAAAAAATTATATTTCGGGTCTAAAGCACTACAGAAGGCGCAAAAGTGAATTATGGTCTCCAAATGATCACAGGGAATGTCTATTTCAAGTCTAGAAAACACTCAAACGCGAAATGGGTGCCATATTCGTGTCCAGGGAGCAAAAGTACCCTTGGGGACAGGTTTCTAGCCAGATGTGAGGTTTTGACCTAACTTTGAAAAGTGCGGTAGCAGTTGATCGAATAGAGGTCACCAATAGTTCCAGGGCCAGTCTCTTGTCGATTGCTTGTCTTTGGACAGAATTTGCTTTTAGATACCAGGAAAACTGGAGCAGTAACAACATGAATGCGTAGGAAGAGGGGAGACGAGGCCTTGTGCAGGAGAATGTATCTGCAGCTGAATTGGTGTTAACATCAATTGAACTGATCCATGGATGCTTCACTTTCCGAATTCGGGTCAAAATGCCAGATTTGGCTAGAAACCTCTACCTAGGCGTAGTTCTCCCCGATAAACTCGAACATGGCACTCGCTCAGCGCGAAAACGCCCAAACTCCGCGCTATGGGAACCTGTACATTTCCTAGATCATAAGGCACTAAGCGCGCCAGTAAGCGAACACAAACTGTTCTTCAGGCAAGTCGAGGAGAACGCTAATGTAGTAATGTCGCTGCAACCACTTTTTGCCACGTTTGTAAAGAAGCAAAAAAGTTAAGCTCAGCAGGGATCCGATCCCATGACCTGTTGCGTGGTAAACGCGGTAGAAAAAGCTCTATAGCTCCCTTCAGAAAATCGTTGCGCAAATTTCAAAGGCAGTTTCGAGATCAGCGTCTAAAACCACGTCTAGTGAGCTACATCTCATTACAAATGGCCACTTCGACCTGACGACCATCCCTAGTTAGCCTTAAATGCTAGTAGGGGGCTATATAGTGGGGAAATGGCGAAAGAACGGAGTGAAACGGTCAAAATCCGGCGAAGAAAAAGCCTCCCTTTCAGTGACTTGCAAATCGATTTCGGACGAGTTTCCCGTATGCACTTTACCAATCACCGCTACCGAAGGTACGGCTGCATATGTCTACCCATGTATGCATGCAGCATCACCGCCGCTTCATACCAATCCCTTTGCTTCATAATTTGCTCAGCAAAAGAATGAATACGAGCGTCAGAAACGGTCGTCCGTTTGTGGGCGGGCGGACAAGGAAGGCGTTTGGGGAGTAAAGTTGTTGCTCAATAGGGCGTTATAGAGGCGCCCTCCTTGGAAAAGGTTTCACGCAGCGCCTGTCCGAGGTCACGGAATTCTGTTGAGCCATTTGTACACATCCTAACGGCCTGTATAGCGATTTATCGTGCCAACTGCCTTTAAATGAGATTGTGTTCGTTTCAGTTCCCAGCCATGCTCTTCTAGGACCTGCATTGTTATAACCGCTAGATTTCGTTAATTGCATAAGTAGAGTGATTCCACGGTCATAATGCTTTCTGGACAGCATACTCTCAGAGACTGTAGTTCCGTGCTCTTGAAGTACGATGCACTATCTTGTTGAAAAAATAGCGAAATATCCGTCAACATGGTAAAAGCCAGTGCGCGTTTCCATACGGTACTAGATTTTGTCGCGCGCGACGTCGCATGGCCCCAGTGCCACATGCCCGTCCAGCATTGTACGCGGGTACAACATGATACTGCCATTTCGAGACAAGACACTTCCTATAAATGCTGCATAGGAAAACTAGGCGCAAGTGTGCTTGAGTGGAGACATTTATTTCTGTCAACATACCGCATTTTATTACGTTAATAACATTTTCATTTTCTTCCCGCGGATTTCCATTTCCTAGCATGACCTCATAGAATCAGATTCTTCTTTCGACAGAATATCATTTTTTGACAGAAAATTTAATACACAGTGAACACAAAGAAATCGCATACAACGCGGCTTCGAATAAATCATAAGTGATTAAGCCCTGTTGATGACTAGGCGATTACGATGGCAAGCAAGCAAATTACGAAACAACAAATACTTTTCATACAACACTGACCAGCGCTCACAAAGGAATGGTTTCAACTTTGCATAGACTTTTGAAGGAAGACCTAGGTACATCAGTAGAGTTTAGAATGCTGATAGCTAGTATGCAGATTCAATGCCAAGGGATCTCCCAAACGAGTTTGCGTGGTCAAAATATGCTCCACAAGCAGTGTCAGCATGTAAGCACAGCTGAGCGGTGGACTGCTAGTGTCTCCGTGACCTGTTGGTAATGCTGTTGCTTCAAAGCCAGGATTGCGTGCGTTTGCTCCCCGTTGGTGCGGACTTTTGCTATTGTCTTCAACGGCCGCTTTCACACCGATTTTTGAAATTCGTCCAAGTTAAGAGCGAGTAGGTCAAGAATCTAACGTGGCAGAACAAATATAGGTTTGGTCACAATCCTTCCCTTACGACACTTGCTACCCATCCGACAAATCGAATTTCAGCCAGAATCTCAACCTGGCCAGAAAGTTGTTCACGGAGGTAGCTTGACCATTGAATAGAAATTTAATGTCCGTTTGATGCGGAAATGATTGGTTTCTCAAACGACCCTCAAAGGTGCTGACGACAAAAACTTGAAAAGTGCCTTGTGCTGTTGTTTCCAAGGCGAGTTTAAACCCAAGCAGGTATAATATTTACTCCCTGGAATTAAACCACCCCGGAAACGAAATTTTAGCGAATTCGATGATTTATCATGGCTTGAAGCCAGCGCCTGTCCGGCGTGGCGCAGGCAAAAGATGTTCCCCGTCAAAGGGATGATATTCGTTTTAATCTCCCACGTCAGATACCAGACCAACTCGCTCTGCTGGGTCGTTATCTCGGAGTAATTCCAAAAAATGGAGGAAAGCAGCCATTGGGAACAATAGTTAAAACTATGTCACTAACGGGGAGCGAACCGAGCTTCTGACCCCGGAGCGAGACCATTACCACTAGGCCGCGGTGGCACTCAATCCACCGGTGTGCAATGCTTACACCCTGAAACTGATTTTACAGCATCCTTTGACCACGCAGAACCCGCCTCATCCCCGTAGCACTTCTGCATATTCACAATCAGCACTCGAGGGTTTACCGATGTACCCAAGTCTCCATTCAAAGTTCCATGGGAAGCTGAAAACATTCCCTGTTAGAAAGTCAACTGCAAAAATGCACCGCTCCTTGTTTTACCTTTGTTCGAGTGTAAGCATGTCAGGAATAAAATGTGTAACTAGTACAACATTTCAATGAGATCTGAGCAAAAACCACTTTTGTGACGATACTGACGGAATGCTAACTTTTCCGTAATTCCTTACAGCTGTTCTAACCACAGGGGCCGGGCCGACAGACTGATGCGAAGCAAAGCTGTGTATGCAACAAAACTACCTCGGAGAAAAAAATCGCACCTACAGAAACTATCTATTATGCTGGAAGTTATGCAGTAAAAATGTTCAACAGGTATTCACGGAAGCTGACTACCTGAACAAAAAACACTAATCAAGATGATAGAAAGTTACTGATGAGTTAATTTACGCGTATTAGAAAAAAAAGCAGAAAAGAACAGCACAGCCTAAGCTCGTATCTGGTTACCTCCAAAGCGTATAATATTAATAAATAGTAACGAACCACTACAGAAATTGGCAGTGTTTACATGAAACGCTGAGACTTATTATTCTCTGAGAACAATTTCAATTTTCTCCTTCCACGTTTCGGCCACAAACCGATTTTCAGCTAGCAATGAATAGACACGCTTCTTTGTACGCAGCTAAACAGCAAAGTTAGTTCATTACCGTTATTATTACACGTAAAATACTGTAAACACACACTGTAATCTCAAATGATTCAGCAAACAACGCTCATAATTTAGCATCATGGGATCTGCGCTACGAACCATAACGAACGCCACTTGCAAAATTAAGCTAAAGCTCTAACTAGTAAGCTCAGAAGCTAGCGCGATTTCTTGGAACAACAACATGCACCGGATGACTTGTTCGCATCGTTGTTGGGGAATCCCCAACGGGGTCGCATTTGGCCGCCAGGAGAGGGGGAGGGGGTGGTATTTACGTTTTGGCGCTGTAGGAGCGGTGGTTGACTTTTTGTGGTTTTCATGTTCCGTGCTTACTATATACCCCCCCCCCTCTGCTCAACAGCAAAATTTTTGGGGAAAAGTAGAAAATTTTTCGAGAAACTTTGGAAAAAAGGCAGGAATTTGGGGAAAATCTGCATATTGGTAGAAGCGGGGGGGGGGTGTCGTTTTATCTCGCGGCTTTTCCAGTTTCACATGTGCCATTTACCCCACCCACCCCTCTCCCGCTCGACGGCTCGATTCGATGAAGAGGGATAGAGGACCGGAGGGGGGTCGTACAGACTCGAATAAAATCCCCAACCAATGATGTGCCCTGCCCGTTCGTCTCGCACGAAGAGTAGGGAGTGGAATCCTGGATGGACACCCGCCAAGGTCAACCGAGCCTCTCCTCTGATAGCGGGTTAAGTAGTACCAGATGATATGTAGTAATGAAAGAAACTTTCACATCGGCTGGGCCCGCCAACGTCATTGTGTAGGCTACATCGCTGTAGGAGCGGTGGTTGACTTTTTGTGATTTTCATGTTTCATGCTTACTATATACCCCCCTCTGCTCAACAGCAAAATTTCATGCCACTATGATGCCGCATAAGAATAGACTGTGTACCGCATCCCAAAAAAATGGGTTGGTCAGCGCCGAAAGCCTTACTTCACGTAGTGGGTGGCAAGGAAATGTTAAAATTAGCTCTCTACCGGCATCATAAACCAAGATTTGGCACATTTACCCTTTACCATTCCACACTTCAAGATCTAGGACAGCTTCTGAACGAAATTTTCTTCTAAGTTCTCTCTAAAACTCAAAACTCCACAGGAGTAGTTTGACTACCCGAACAGAAGATTATATTCTTCGAGGCGCAAGTATCCCGTGATTGCACTACTGGCGCTAGTGCCTTAGGCGGCACTCTAACTGCCTTACCAGGTGTTTCACGCCAAGCTAGCGTGATGTTCGTGTTCAAAGGGTAGTAGCCCTCCTGGGATTTTGAAAAGTCGATGTTTCGAGGTATTCTGGCGCCGGCGGCTGTGGAGTGGACGTCAGGCGGTTTTGAGATAGGTGGACGTGATATGTGTGTTCAAGAGGTTAATCCAGACCCGGGCGAAATTCCAGACAAATCTACTCCAGGGAAATTTTGATCCAAATCTGGCCAGAACTTAAAAGAGTGGAGCACAGTACACTGTGGAAGTGTTGCCAAATAGCACCTCTCTTCGAGTTTCCTCCTCTGGAATAACTTTTCCTTACCAATAAGCACTTTCCCTTTCCAAGGAAAATCAAATCAACAAACACAAAAATCTTTGGTAAATACGACTGTCGCTCCATTGACCAAACACGACCTTCCCACCCGCGGTGTTTTACAGCACCTGTGGTATGCCCCTATGATACAATGAATGGGAAATACTACCCACGTGGATAAGCCTGTTGCGTTCCGCATTCGACCCCCATCTCAACTATGGAAAACCACTAATCAATGCATTACCGCCACCGTTGAAAATTCCAAGCAAATGTTCTGAGAAATATGGGAGAAAATGCAAGTAAATATTTGTAAATCATTAATTGAAAGCAATAGCTTGATAACCAACCTCAAGAATGGCTCTGTTGTTCCCATTATTTTCGACTTCTACGCTACCCACATCACACAAGTCGATGTAACCGCGACACTCCAAATCATGTTCAGATTCGTAGTAATACATCTACATAAAACATCGTCAAATTTCTTATGAACGGGTTTAAATTCATGAAAGTTAATTTGGGGATTCGAAACTTCCAAGGCAGAAAAGATGAACATTGAACGCCGCATGCATTGCCACCAACGCACGCGGTTACTCGTCTAGCGTTTTTGTTCGTTGATTCCATAATAGTTCCATGAATTGTCATTAGAAGACAAACACGTTGATTATCATCTACCCTAGAATCTGACAGAAAAGTCCGCGCGATATCGCGACCGCCGCGCGCGCGAACACTGAATGGAACGCCGTAGCTCGGAATCGATGGTGTTTTTCAGGAAAAAAATGTGGCAAGGACATCTTTAGATGATCTGAGCGTAAAAAGTAATGGTTGTAGATAAAGAATGATGTTCGAGGAAATTACGAGATTAGATGGCAAAAGTTTCAAGCAAACAACAAGAGGAGGTTCCTCTACTTTATGAGACTCTCTTAGGCTTACCTTGCGGAAGCTCCACTAGAGTTTCGAGTGTCCGGCACCGTCAACGTCTGGGAAGTACAGGTATCGATCTAGCGTCTACCAGCGTCCGGGAGAGGAGATGTGGCGCGACAGGAGGGTAGCAGACTGTTGGCAGAGTATGACGCGATAGGAGATTACCACCTGTCTGCTAACCTTCTAAGGCAGATGCACGCTGGCAGACGTTAGATTGATACCAACAGTTCCCAGGCCCTCAAGACGCTGCTTGACGCTGGCGAACGCAGGTGTATGCTGGTCCACGCTGGCAGACGCTAAATCGATATTAATACTTTACCAGCTGCTGACGCTCCCGGACGCTCAAAACGCTAGTGAGCGCTGTCGCAGTGAATGAACGCAGTCTCATCAGGGAAGTCACTCAGGTCATGACGCGCTTTTAGAAATAGTTTGTTGCTTGTTGAAGGAGACCATACGTGGACCACATGGATAAGCCTTCATTTTGCTATACTTTTATTTTAGCGAAAATGAAGCATGTTTATAAAGTCTGCGTTCGGTCCCCTACAATATGCAACATTTCAATTCTAAAAAGCACTCCACGACTTGAATAACCTCCCTTGTTATAAGAGAGGCTATAGAAGGACTTTAGTGTTGCAAAAGTGGTCGATTCCAATAGAAGGATTTAGAATTTGATAGAAGATTTCTGTTTTACTGATTGTCTTGCCTAAAGTGTAGCAAAGTATGACCGCAACTCGATGTAGCATCCCGTTTTCATCCGACTGTTTTTACATCAATTTCGTCTTGCTAACGGGCGAACCATGTTAAGATTAATTCGAGGCAATTCCATATGCCACCGTTGCCCTTGAAATTATCAAACTGAAAGCAGTTCTAAAACTGTTATGAGCTTTTTAACATAGAATTCCTTGTTGCTGTTTGTTCCAAGCTTCTCGAATCCGAACCCTTCTTCTCCTCCCCCAACTCTCATCTAACCTCCATTGTCTTTTTTTTATTTTCACATCTAGAAATGCCCTTTCCAAATTACGTTTTCTGAAATAGCAATTGGCTCCAACTTGGAGAGTCCCGTCAAATATTCGCTCGCACGGCGATCGCGATGTCGGGAGGGCTTATCTGATGTCGGACTTATCTACCGACCTTTAGGGTAACTGTATTCACTCAAACTCACTTTATGACTATTGGCTTCGAGTTCGAACCATCGTGGAGCCCAGAGTTTGAATTTGGCACCTTTCTTGCTCAGATAACCTTGATAGAGAGGAGCTGCTGCACGTGAAGGAGTTGTAGCTTCGTGACCAGCTGTTAGCGTTCGGCCGCCATTTCCTGAACATTATGCCATTTCCTGACAGTCAGGACAAATACTCCTATACCTATGGACACATCTCATATGTATGGATAAGCAATGTCATGTAATTTTGCCAGCAAACATAAAAATAGTACACTAAAAATGGTTCAACTGCAGAGGACGAATCCAGGGTCGAAGTAATCCTACACTTTTGCAAAACGACACGATATACTCCAAACACTGAATTCGACAGCTTGGCGGAAACTAAGAAGAATACGAGTAACATTACCCATCTATTTAATTCTAGTTACTTATTCCCAGACACTCAAGGTGTGCTCAAACACACTGAAATAAATAAATAAATAATAATAATAAATAAATAAAATAAATGTATATATAATATATATTATAATATATATAATATTATACTATATAATACATATATATATATCTATATATATATATATATATATATATATACTATATACATCTATCCTTGCCACTGAATAGTCGAGCGTCCGCGAGAAGTGCACCTGTTTGAAGCTCTCAACCTTTCGTTAAACGCGTATCGATGCAAAAGTGATAGAAAACGAGTAACACGAAAGATATGATACATAATGTCTACTTCTGTCAACGATTCGTGCAGTACCGCGGGGGCGACCCCCCCCGCAGCCGCATGACATACTATCAAGCAAGATACGATGATATATATATATCCACTTTTCATTTAAATCGAACATTTTCAACCTCAAAATCGTGAACACTTTTCAAACCAATTCGGACACTATTTGAATCAAATCTGACACACCCCTTACAATGGGCAGTTGAGAACGAGACTACACTAGGTACTGCTGCAAGCTGGGCCCCAACATCCCCGCCCACTTCCTAGCGCGGTCCCGCTTCTCCAAAATGTTTTATGAATTCTGCTTCATCGAATTTTTTTAACTTTTGCTATCTGACACACATACTCCAACTGAATTGGTTTGGAACCGACACATATATGACTCCGCCCACGTTCAATGATATTACGCAAGTTTTGGATTTTTATAACTTTTTTCGACGTTGATCTTTTCATTGAATCTTCAAAAAACGAATCTGCTCATAGCCATGCATATGCGCAGTCGCACATCAAGCACCGCCCCTCTAACCACGCCTCCTTTGGGGTTTTTCGCGGAATATTGATTTTCTTTCCGAATTTTTACTGGCTGTAAACGGTGGCTCCGCCCACTAATAGAAGCTCCGTCCGCTTAGTAGAAGCTCCGCCGACTTTTGAAAAATAATGCATGTCGGCAGGCTACTTACTGGCAGGTTATGGCCTCTCGCTTCGCTCGGAACGAAGTTCTCCTTTGTTCCGTTCTGTGTGACAGGAGAGGTGATAACCTGCCAGTACGGACTCGTTTGATAGAAAAGCCGAAACCATATGGGCCCATATGTTGAAAACATGGCCATGAAGCGATGTCTCTTGGAGGCACAAAAAGTTTAAAGGCAAACTTTACACTCATCCCCGAGGATCCTGGTCCTTGCCAAATATCACACCCTCGCAGACTGCTCTGCACTTTTGAGCAGAGAAAGTGGCAAATTGCTGGAGCTGCGGTCTCATTCACTTCGCATATCAGGAATGGTCCTCAGTGGTGGATGACAGTTTGTCCCTTACAAAGAAAACCAAGCCGATTGTTTTAAATAACAGGAAATTCTTCAGACGACATAGTACATATTGAGGAAAAATTTTCACACGTAATGAACGTGTGAAGCACACTGGCGATAAGCGTATAAAAACGTGTCCGATAGGATATATCTCATTGGGAATGCCCTCTTCGATCTAGCATCATTCCCTGATTACGGCTCTTTTGAATATATTGAAGTGTTTCTCACCTTCAGCCAAGTCACTGAGCAGAGTTTCGCTGCGTGTCGTCGTTTCTCGACCCTCAACTGTTGCCGTTCGCAGTGGAACTGGCGGCAAAGACGTCTCTTGAGTAGTTGGACGAACCCCTGCTCGTGGATCACACGGCCAGAGATTTACTATACATTGTCATGGGCTATGACACCACACTGACGACATCGTTGGCCTGAACAGGTATTCTTTCATTGCTTCATCATGCAACACGTGTTCGTAGGTGACACAACACATCTGCTCAGGAGCTGGTCACGAACGAAAAAAAAAACCAACTGATCGTGCTATAGAGACAAGGAGTCTCCCAAAAGTACACTCGGGAACAAAAATTCCAGGGGGCAGAAGGATCACAATGGACGTAGCTACAGAGGAGAACAAGTTTGGTTGCAAAGCAGAGTCAAACAGAAGTGCGAGGGCAATTCAGATCAAATTAATCACCATTTCTGACAAACATATGCCCCTCAAGGTTAAACGAACACTGCTTGATTCTGAACAAAGGGTCATCCCCCTAAGATACTAGTAGGGGCGATTCTCAAGCAAGAGACTGTACACATTCAAATCCCCATTCTTTTGAGTACAATTAGCGCGTAAACCGAGAGCTTCCGTGCGGTGAACACCTCTCACGAAACGAAAGATATGAGGAACGATCACAGTCACAAGGTCACTTTGTCACATTCAAATTCATTAAATGTATGGGTAGTGTCATATAGACTTTTTGATTCGACATACCTGTTCGCACTACAGTGCCATAGAGCGGAAAATGACAGAGCACACATTCTGACGGTTGTCCACCGCTGGCTCCGTAATGTTCGAAAACGTGGTTTTTGCTAACACTAAAAAACATCCTCTATAATTGTGAATTTTAAGCTATATTGTTTCTGCTAATACTAAAAGGATAGGGTCCTAGTCGTTGATCAACCTTATATCAGCCCCTTTTGGGGAGCGGCATGCATAATGTTCCCATTCGGTGAATTCGTAAAAACCCCAAATGTCAAACCAAAGTAGCAGCCGCTGGCACTTTCAAAGAATGTACGCACCCGGGTCTACCGCATCTCGATCTGGAGTGTGCATATCACCTGTGCTCCCGTTGATCATCGGGATGCTCGAGCAGGCGTAAGTAACATCTCCTTTCAACCCTACAACGCGAGGGCTGCGCAATGAGTTCTCTGTGCCCCAGAGACAGATGAATTTCATACTATTCGCTCAGAGCTTTCACGAAGTCTAACCATCGCCTAGGCGGTCAATGATGATCATAGTGTGGAATACCGCTCGCTCTCGCTCCGGTCCAGCGCATTCTCGAAACGTATGATGCGCCCGAACGACCTGAACTTCGGAACCTTGGCAAATGCAGCCCATTCCTCAGCCATCATCAGAGTGCGTAGCTCCGAATTGATAGCATCGCTTGCGTATACCGAGAAACTCCGAACATCGCTCTTTCAAGATCGCGTCATATGACGCTGACTTAATTTTCATCATGCTCTCGTAGGTTCCAAGTCTCAGAGGCGTAAGTAACGGCAGAGCCAACTTAACTTCGTTCACACGTTACTTTCGCACATGACGCAAAAACGTTTGTGAACCACGAGACCGCTCTTTTTAGTTCATTAAACTCATGTTACAATTATTCATCTGGAATGTAAGCATAACAAGTTGTTCCGCTGCTTTGGGTCGCCCGTACTTCACCATCCCCCCCTCCTCCCCCCCCTCCCCACCCCTTTACCTTATTTTCTGCCTCGTACTCACCTCGTCACAACTTCGTTGGTTACTGACTCCCCTGAATACGACCTTTATTTCAGCGAGCCAAATGCGACCCCTCTATTGAGGACCGGTCAATGGACGCTCGACTCGGACCGCATTGCCGGGAACGCCGAAGAGCACTGCAGTGCGTGGGCGGCAAAACCTTCCTACCCTCCCATTCTCCCAACTCTCCCAAGGCGTAGCGGGCGACGCCAATCGATACGCGTCTGTGCCTGTGTCCCCGTCTATAGCACTGGGGCGCTGCTGCATAGCGTGCCGACGCGCGATATCGCGAAGTCTGAACGCTGCCTAACTGATATAAACTAGGAGGATTAAAGATTTGAACCCATCTGAACATACTTCTTTTGATTCGTCGATGATCGACCCTTCACTCCTCGAAGCAGCACACGCAACGCCGCTCTTTTCGAGAGCACCCGTCTCAACTGCCAGTCCCAGTCGTGAGGTTTCCCTTCTTTGTCATCCTGCTAAAAAATTACTCTCCTAGAATCTCTTTCGAGCTCAACATACACTATGTAAGGTAACCACCTCGTCTTCAGTTGAGATGCGCTCTTCAGCAATCTGCCACGTGTTTGACCATCCACCCATGCGTGGTTTTTCGAGGGGACTGAGACGATCGTTTGCCTGTAGCTCCGTTCGACATTAGGCAATGTTGATTAAAATTAAACATTTCTTACTTGTAAGAGGGATGAGATTCCATCCTCTCTTTTAAGATCCTGGCACACGATCGAGCCGTCAACGATACGAGATGACGTCCCGCCTGTGGTTATTCCTTCGGAGCAGGAGAAATGCTCGTCATCCCGTTCCACCAGCTCCGCTTCGGCGAGGTCTGAATGATAAAAGCATCTCAAGCAAGAAGCCCTCAAAAGTCATTCCGTTATCGTAATCATCTTACCTTTGGATAGTAAGGTGTTTAAGGTTGTGTCTGAAGTGCGCGACCTTAGATCTCTCCATCCCTTTATGACAGAACGCTTAGTTTTCCTAACCGTTATGAATCATCAGAGGTGAAAGCTTCTCGTAGGATTTTCAACGTTTTCAGAAATTTTGGGAGTATAAACGCTAATATTTTCTTGTGACTCTTAAAGACAGCCCCCGCTCTGAAGCAGTACATGGCCGTCCTTCCATGGGCAGGTAGTTCAGCCCCCTTCTGCCTCACTCTTGCGACTCCTCAGCGAGCGGGGAGCGAGCGAGATAGCAACCGCCTCAAAGTTCTAGTTCTAAACGTCCTGCCTCAGTTGGATCGCCTCACTAGCTAGCTGCCCTCTGACGCGAAGGCGCTCGGTTGTGTTCCTTGTTGGGACGGCAGTCATTAATCGGAACTGCATGCATTTTTTGCTAGCGCGCTCGTGCTCGTAAATAATTCTACTCTCCATCACATTTTATTCACTGGGAGCACCTACAGTCAACAGCAACCCATCTCGTAAGGTAAAACGCGTAGAAATCACGAATGATGCAATTTCTGTGGTGCAAAAGCTCGACGCACTTCACTACACTAAAACATGCTCGCTACCGTAACCCTAAGCTCGAACGCCGGCTTTTTAGATGTTTCCTTTTCTTTTCAAAAGTTTTTCTCTATGTTTCTGTTGTTTTTTGTTTTCTTTTCTTCTCATTCGATGAAATCCACTACTGGGAGATGTGACAAAGTGATTTGTGAGCCAGGGCTTGCACATAGACCGCAGGGAGGTGTGACTGTGAGGGCGCGATCTTGTTTATAGTGTTCTTGAGGGCTCTTGTTTCTTTTTTCTTCCAGTGAGAATTACTTATCAGCTACTGCTTCATAATTGACCAGCAATTATCCTTGACACTTTCATCGCCGGAGCTGTCTTTAATACGTTGACGACAGTACGAGCTACCGTGCTCATGGGCGAGTGACCTCATGAAAGACTATGACCCAACGGTGGCTCATAACCTTCGGCCACTTTTCGATTTTTTGGAGTTGGTTTCCATTGATGTTTCTTTCTGTTTTTTAATCTACTAAGGAGAGTGAATGTCCGGCTGAGATAAGCAGGAGAGTGTTTTTGTTTGGTGAGATATTGTGAACTGAAAAATCGTAACTCTCCAGCGAACTACAGCGCTAATAGCTAATAGCACTGGAGGATGGCATGGACCTAAAGGGTTTTAATGGCCTACCCATTCAGCTGGCGCCGGATTTCTTCCAAATTTTCTTTTTTTGAATGTAGTAAAGCCTCCACAATCGCCTATCGGATCATCGGACACATTTGAGTAAAGCGTTTGAGCATTCGAGCGCGTACCTAACAATGAGGTCCGGCCTTCTGTGAGCGACAAGGGAGGAGGGTTTGTGGTCTCACTTCTACACTTTATACCGCAAGATCACTGAACTCCGTCTTGGTGATAGTTCCATTACTTCACCGTCGCAGAGAGCGTTCCTCACTCAATGCTACAGGTTGTACACTAAGTGGATCCCAACAGAAAGGTTCACTGAACAAGACGATCTTTATTTAAAAGGCTGAAGTCTGATAGTCCCTCATGTCCCATGTTTTACGGCTTGATCAAGACTCACAAGCTGTCTAGCGATGATGAAAGATGTCAACTGTTACAAAATTCGAGGTATCGTAAGCTGTGTCGGGGGGCCAACAGAGCACATCTCGTGGTATCTGACCAGAATTATTGGCCTACTCCTACGATATGTACCATTACACTTGGCGAGCACCGGAGAGTTTCTAAATCGCTTATCCTCATGTAAGCTTTGAAGACAGCTCCCGCGCTTAAGTAGTACATGGTCATCCTTCCTTGTGCAAGGTGCAGCCCCCAAGATAGAAACCGTCCCACTCTCGCGACTCCACAGCGAGCGAGGAGCAAGCTACAGCCGCTCAAAGTTCTAGTTCTAACGCCCGCTCAGTTGGACCGTCTCACCTGCTAGTTGCCCTCCGACGGAGGGCCGCTCTGTTGTTCTTTGTTGGGGTGGCGGCCATTAATCGGCGTTCATGTCCTTTTCGCTGACCACGCTCGTGCCCATGAATTATTCTGCTTTCCTTTATTACATTTTATTCATTAGCAGTACATACAGTCAACTCCATTCTATCTCGCAAAGTAAAACGTAATCACGAGCGACTCAATTTTCGTGGTGCAGAAGTTCGACGCACTAAACACACTAAAAGATGTACCGTAACCCTTAATTCGGACGCCGACTTCTTAAACGTTTGTTTTTCTTTTCAAAAGTTTTTCTTCCGTGTTTTTGTTGTTTTCCGTATTCTTTTTTTGCACTGAATGATATCCGTTACTGGGAGATGTGATAAAGAGATTTGTGAGCCAGGGGTTGCACAATAACCGCAGGGCTGTGTGACTGACACGGAGCGATCTTGTTTATTGTGTTCTTGAGAACTCTTCTTGCTTTTTCTCTTCTTTGGAGAATTACTTACCAACTACTGCTTCGTAATTCAAAAGCAACTATCCATAACACTTTTATCGCGGGAGCTGCCTTTGAGAAAACAATGTGAATGAGCTCTTCACCTCTTTCTGTGATGCTAGACGAAGCACATTAGCGAAACTGTAACGTTCGGGCTCAACGAAGTACACATAATAAATGTGTCTACTGCAATATACTTGAGCGTAATGGGCAATAATTCTCTTCTGCGTCATGAGTAATGTAGAGGAGCCAAATATAACCATGGTCTGCCGCTTATTGTATTAGTACATGGACGACTGCTTGCGTCCAATACCAGCGAGTACGGGAAAGGCGACGAACTATTCAAATGTCTTGCATGCGGAATCACAAATATATCAAGTTCAGAGGCGATGCCACCCAACAGCGATAATTGGGCTCCCATTGCCTTGAATGCACACTCCAGAATAATATCTGCTGGGGACTGTAACGTCAAGCTGGTGTCGGTCAAACAACGACTGACGTTTACTACGTCGCAGCACCTGCAGCTCCTCCATGAACAAGTCTGCTATCATGTTGTAGGCTTTGAAAGAAAGCTGTTCGTTCGGATAAGATTGTATCGACAGCTACCGGATTTGTCTACAGCGAGAGAGTCACGAAGACAGCATCCGACGATCGCAGCGATTAGAATGAGGTACGTGAAAACACGGGAGATAGAGTTAACAGTGAGCATCCTCAAATGAACAGCGAAATATGTGCTAATCTTGATTCTACCTTTCATACCGGGTAAAGTGAGCGCAGCTATCCGTCAGTGTCTGGTACGAGCGGACCTATCTAATGGAGTAGTACTGAAAATATACATTAGGAGAAAACATTGAGCATCGATTGGTCCGGAACAGACTCGATGAGCGTATATGCACCGCAGAGAACTGCGTGATTTGTCCACATGGAAGAGATCGAGATTGTGCACAGCACGGGGTAGTCTACCACCTTCAATGCGAAGCTTGTGAAGAATTTCATAGTGGTGAGACGAGTAGAATGCTTGGTCTTCGTGTTAATGAACACCTTGCAGGTAAAAGGCCGGTCCTTCAGAAGACGTTCCTCCGTCGTCAGCGCCACCACCGTAGGTGGTCCATCGTCATCGAGAGGAAGGACTCCATCGACGTCGTCTCCACTGGCCTTTACATGTGCTATTCATCCTAACCCTGTATTCATCTGTTGTTATTCTGTTTCACTAAAAAATGACTCTGGCACTTGTGTTCACCACAGGTGTCTGTGACATACATCGGGGTCTCACATTACATGAAGACCAAGCCAAATCACATATCCATCTGAGGGTGATTACAGTACCCTTTATAGAAGCACTGAGACGCCGAATAATGAGAAATTCGCAGCGCTGTCCTACGGTGTTTTGATGTGACGCGCCGAAAAGAGAGAAAGGCGCTTGCTACAATGTAGTCAAATCTGACTGCAGGTACAGAGCAGAAGGTGCGGAAGGCCTGCAGATGGCTAGGTCAATGGCCAAGGAGACGGATAGCACCGAAGCAAATGAGGTGAGTACCGTCGTTAAGAGAGAGGGGAAAAGAGTCAGTTACTGTGCCGTGGGAGGAGATAGGAAAAGCGATTGAGGCTGCGAAAGAGGTAAGCCAAAGGATCAAAAGTGATCTAGAGGGGATTCGAGTCGCGGCAAAACACAAGGAGGGTCTAGAGAGATCAGTGGCGGATCACATTGAAAAGGCGTGTGAGGCGCTAGAGACAGTAAGGGAAGGCGCGGAGACACACTTGAGTTTTGGTACAGCATTAACTACAGGAGAGGGGAATAAAGGAGACAGATGACTTGAACGACTTGCTGAGAGTGGTAGAGAGAGAGAGCTACTGGCAGAAATCTGCAGCATACTAAACACAGATGTATTACAGGTTCGGGACATCGCCGGAGAGATCTTGGAACTGCAAGAAAGACCTGTAAAGGAAATGAAGAAAAGTTTAGGCTATGCGTCAGATGACGGAGTGGATGGTAAGGAAGCGGACAGTGGAACAATCAATGGCGACCATCCCCCACTCAAGAAAACTGTTATTTCGTCAACCCTGGAACTCATCAGTGAGGTGAAGCTAAGGAAAGAGTGCCACAAGTAGACGCTCATTCATAATGCATGATGAGAAAAGAACGGTAGAAGAGAGAACTGGAAGCCACGTAAAAGTCGTTGGAAGAAGTGTCTTCCAACAACTTCCACGTGGCGTCAACTAACCACTGAAAAACGAAAAAAATTCATTTTCTCGTTTACATTTTCTCGTTTTTCTCGTACCGTATGGATACTTCTTTCTAAGGGAGGTGGGAGCAACGACTCGATTCCTCTCGATGCAGTGTCGGACTATAGCTGCGGAAACTGTAGCGCAAATAATCACCTACCAATATCATACGGCGAGCCGTGGCTGAGCGTCTCCTCCGAGTAGAAACCCCATGTTCGAAGTACTGCCACTGAACTAGCCGGAATCAAAACCCGTTCACCTTCGGGCGAATATAGAAGGTTATGGAAAATTGTATTACGACACGTTTTCTCCTAAATACGGAAGTACTGTTAGGTTCAGATTATTTTGCAGATATATATTCTACCTTGATGTACGTCCACATGCATCCCCGATGTCCTTCTCCCGTCTCCGGGACGAGATGTTCAAGATGAATGCGCTCGCTTTCGGAATCCATCACAAACGTACGGAAGAACGCTGATTGACTATGATAGGCAAGAAACCGCAGGTAGAAGTCGTTGAATTCGAATGCATCATGGAACTGAGTAGCAATCTGGAAATGTAAGGGCGTACCGTAAAGTGAAAAAACCTTCAGAGGTCTTGCTTCACCATCAAATATCCTTACCTGATGAACTGCATCCAGAAACACTAGAAAAACCGGTGTTATACCACTATTCTGTGAAGAAATCGTGTAGTTTGCACGATGCGAAAAGCGGTGACCAAAGGCCAACCATTCTTTTTCTATGAGTATCTAGATTGCTTCATATTTACGGGTATAAAATAATAGTAAGCTGACACAAAAAAGCTAAAAACTGAATTTTAACCTGGAAGCCTTCTATAGTACGGTAGTAGGGGTCGAGCAACAGCTGGGCCAGTGACATCAGTTGGCATGTGGTGTCCCATCCTTCCTCAATGCAGATCGCAACCTGAACAACTATTGCCAATTCTAAGATCGATCTCCAGAGCAAATGGGAAATTGCAGGCATTGCATACGTAAAAAAAGCGAAAAAAGAACGAAAAAATAAACCGAGGACATTTGAGAAATGTACCGATGAGTTATGAAGGGTGATGACACTAGCTATCGAAGACGCCAGCGATAGCAGGTTCGACAACTGGAATGATCGTATCAGAAAGTAATTTAGAATGATGATCAAAAGCCAGATTCAGTACGGCGGAAAAACATATAAAGCTCATTATTTAAAACACTGCCGCATGCAAATCGTTATGAGAACGGAATCCAACGTATGAGAGATTGCTGTGAACAACTTCTTTTAGTAAGTCGAAATGGCCATTTGAAATTTGAAATAAATGTATACCGGCTGAAAGGTCTCTGGACAAGGATTACGAAACCGTCTTCCATATCAGCTGCGGACCTCCAAGAAAAAAGTTACGAAGCTTTTCAAGGGAGTATACCCACATTCAGTACGAGTTGACGGCATAAGGCTGATGAGATCGTGGCAGCGCGGCCAAGCGATTACGTCGTAGAGCTCATACGTGGTCAAAGGTTTGGATACTTGATGCGTGTGCTCTTTTGCAATTTTTTTGAAAATTGTTTCTGTGCACTCGAAAACGTCTCTGCATAAGAATTGTGCTTGGTAATGTCGTGAAGTGATATTTCGGAACTAATGGAGCTTCTGCGAACGTTTTCAGAACATTCCTGGCTGAAGAGATTGCCATACGAGCCGAAAACTCCCAGCAGGTGCGAAAGCATCACCTGAGGATGGAATATTCTTCAACATTATGCGAGTGATGAATGAAGATTTTGCTCATCACGATCTCCAGCATGACTGCGACATCAATGCTACGTCTTGTGAAAGCATTTCCCAACTATACTCATCTTTGCGCACAACTTCGTGCGGTTTCAGATTCGGTTTCCAGCCGTCGTTTGGGGAAAAAGTCATTATTTAGGGCAAACTAATTTGTTGGAGTGCATTTTTGTTGCGAAAATATGCTTTTGAAAAATTGATGAAAGAAGAATTCAACAGCCAAAAATTTCCTTGGTGAAATGGCTCCATCAAGTCAGAAACATTACATCATGACATTATCAAGCACAAGATGATGCAAAATCGCTTTGAAAGCCACAGAGACAACTTTCGAAAAAAATGGAAAAGACCACACACATCAAGGATCTAAACCCTTAACCGCGCATTCGTAACGTAACCACTCGGCCGCGCTGCTACGATAGCATAAGCATTACGCGACCAATTCGTACTGATTGCATTCTGGCATTTATGCATTGCTTCCCCTGAAAAGCGCCGTAAACTTTTCTGGGAGGTCGGCAGCAGATATGGAAGATGGTTTCGTAACCCTCGTCCAAAGCCCTTTCAGTAAGTATAGATTTCATTTCAAATGTCCACTTCCACCTACCACTCTTTCCTTGTAAGACATAACCACCAATATAAAAGGGTTGGAAAGCAAAAAAAATCAGGTTCTTACACACGTACAATGTGAAACCACTCGGATTCTTCCAGAAGTCGGTAGAAAGTGGATGGAGACGAATCCATGAAAGCTACACTCGGAC
>MU911945.1:7676-21342 GCA_036418165.1 Cooperia oncophora | reverse complement strand
TTGAATAGGCAGCTCGTATATCTCTCCCTGCACCTTCCTCGGGGAAACCGCTATGCAGCGCCTGCCCAGGGTCGCGGAATTCTATCCTGCCAGGAGTATTGATCCTAGTCGTCTTGGGGATTTATCGTGCCAACTGCCTTTGAAGCAATTCAGACCCTGTCCTTCGGCTGGACGCAGTTACACTGCTCGCGTTAATGCCTTTCTACCGAGTCCAGTAGATTAGTCAGCGAGCACGTTAGTCCGTTACCTGTACCTCCATTTTCTCCAATTCCGGTTTTTTTTCGTTCGGACTATTATCCTGCTTTTGTGTTATGTGCTGCTTTATATACAATACACTGCACACTGCATATATATACAGCAGCGCTCAAGAAGTATTCGGCCAAATGCTTTTTTCGCCCATAACTTTTTTCTCACCCAAGCAATTCATTTCAAATTTTAGTATGTTATACCTACCATAACAGCATGCTTTTGAACACTGCACGGTCTACAATTTGTTTGCGTAACGACTAATTTCAGTGTCCACAAGGCTACCATACTGCTCACATTTTTCGTGTTTTAAAGAGTTCTATGACATTGTTTCTAGGTGCCAAAATGAGTTTCTACTCCTTTCAGTGACTGGAGAGAAGATTAGAACATTGGACGCAAAAAGAAACTGTCAAGAAGATTAATAACGGCGTTAAGACGCGCCTTTCCCAATCATTCTGGGAGTTTTTAGACGCTTACTGCCATCGTGGCCTCAACAATAAAACTTTAGAGAGCGTTTGCAAGACCGTTGGAGCATGTCTGACCTTTTCGCTAGGATAAACGCACCAACCACCGCTCGCAGGCTGATTCCGAGTCCACATGCGTCGACTTCGCAGCCAATTTCAATAGCATTAATGAGACAAATATTAGTAAATGGATTGTCGGAAGACACTGAGAGTGTTAGGGTTAAATGGTAGGTGTGCGATCAAGAATCCGTTGTTCAGCGCAGAAATTCAAAGTACGCCACCATCACTGAAAATCGAGCGGTGGAGACAACGTCCAACCCACTGACGGGAGCGGGCTCGTTGTTTTTGAATCTAATGTTATCAAGTGTGTTACCCATTTTCTCGACGATCTTACTTCGAGCACTGCTGCGTTGATGAAGGCGACGCTCTCTCCACCGCTCGATTTTTAGGGAAAGTGGCGGAGAGTGACCTCTGATTTGATGCTTTGAACTTCTGCGCTGAACAACGGGTCCTTGATCACACACTTACCAGTTAACCCTACCTATCTCAATGTTCTTCTGACATTCCATTCACTAATATTTGTCGCTACTAATTGGCTGCGAAGTCGACGCAGTGGACTCGGAGTCAGCCCGCAAGAGGTGGTTGGTGCGTTTATCCTAGCGAAAAGATATCAAATATGTACCGGTGGTCTTTCGGTCGATGACTATTCTTACTGTTGTGACAACGATGGCACAATCTTTTAGAAACTCGGGAAGGGCGCGCCATTACGCCGACATTTTCCATCTTTCTGGCAACTTTGTGACCGAGGTTCTAGTCTTCTTTACAGTCACTGGAGTAGTAGAATCCCATTTTGGCACCAAGAAACAATATCATAGGACTCTTCAAAACACGAAAAATGTGAACAGTAGCCTGTGGACACTGAAATTATTCCGTTATGCGAAAAAACTGTACACCGTGCACTGTGTCCAAAGGCAACTGCTGTTGTTCACTGGTCAAATGGTAGGTATAACATACTAAATTTGAAAGGAATCGCCAGGATGAGAAAAAAAGTTATGGGCGAAAAAAGCATTCGTCGGGATACTTTTGAGCGCTACTGTACGTATATACACATATATAATACATACATGTATATATATGTGTATATATATATATATATATATATATATATATATATATATATATATATATATATATATATATATATATATATATATATATATATATATATATATATATATATATATATATATATATATATATATATATATATATATATATATATATATATATATATATATATATATATATATATATATATATATATATACTTATAGCACACACAAAGAGACAGTGTTAGCGGATTATATGTAGGCTATATATCCTTCTATGGCAATACAAGAACTGGGACCGGGACACTATTGGCTAGTGACAGAAAGTCATCATAATTGAAAAGATCCATAAGAGGTTATAAAAGAGGATAATCGCTAGATTCACAGCGAGGGTCGCAGCAACTGTAAGAGATCCGTTCCAACAAATGATGTGAGAGGTGGAACGAGGACCCATTTTTGTAGGTGATAGAACGTAATCACAGCTGATAAGATGCGATGAGAGACTACAGAAGAGGAGGGTCGCAAAATTCATAGTGCGGTTTGCAGCAGCTGTAGGAAGTCATCTAATAATCTCCTTGTTGTTCCTCGTTGTGAACTCGGCATGATGCCGAGTGTTTAATTACTTCTGCCAAACGAGGTTTGTTAGACAACCTTTTATTGGCCTGACGTTTCGACCTTCTCGTCTTCTTCAGAGGCCTGAAAATGGCTCGAAGCTTTTAACTGGAACCTATTCGATCGAACGCCTTCTTCATACTAACCTTTCGGACCTCGTGTCCCGAACGCTTCTAAGCAAACCGGTCATAACTGCAAACGACTCATCGAGACCTTTCCTGGTTAACCAAAACGCACTCTCACGCAGCACTCAGAACTAGCCATGGGACAGGGTAGATACAATGACGCCTGGTGTTGTTCAGGACATGGTCTAATTTGCATACTTCGAGCATTCAAGGTACGCTAAATGGACAATCGGAATGACGCTGCGCAGGCACATCTAGCAACTAAAACTAAATTCGTACTGCTACCTCACTAAGGATCTACTCTCCCATTCAACTCGTACGAAATGAACTACGTACTTCTTAGCAGCAAGAGAAAAGCGTTTTTAAATATTGACGAGAACAACTGAAAAGAAAACCCGCTGACTATGCATATAAGGGCACTCTAAGCCTTTGATAGATAAAGAAACAACTGAAGTACAAACTCTCGAAATTGTGAAGAGCTTAGAAAAGTGTTAAAATTCAAACCGATACCTTCGAAGGGATGCCATGAAGCTGACCACCAGAGTGTAAATTTCGATCATTTATGGGCTTCTCCTTTGTTAACGTCATCACCGGTACAGACCTGACTACGACATCGTCAGCCACTGCAACTGTACATTTGTTAACAGAATCCCCTTCCAACTTCCAAAAGCTACAACTCACGGAACGGATTCGTCGGCCGCCCTTTAAAAATTATACGGTAGTTGGTAAGAAATAGAGCTCCTTCAGCTGGAAGCATACTCAGACTGTTCTCGGGATTATCTGCATTTATAGGACGTCCTTCCGGGAGCATTGTACAACGCAGACCACCGACGATTACACGTTCGCATGGAGTCAGTAGTACTGGTGTTAAGAGTTTCGACTGGAAAAGGTAGTTATAGTCCCCAAGAATTTTTATGCAGTATGTAACAGTATGTGACACCTTCGGTGGAGGGGCGAGCTTCCGACTCTCTGCATAGACTTGCTCAAGATTATCAATGTGAACAGCGACAAATCCTGGGATAACTTGGGTGAGTTTCTCGGTGAGCCGAGGATCAAGCCCAGCGGCCGAACATATGCGATCAATGACTCGAGAGATCCACGTGACGACCTGTAAATGACATTTCGGACCATGTAAGCACCAGGTACACTGAAGTGGAGCAGACAAAGCATGCAGCCTGAACTATGAGCGATCGGTTTTAAAAATAGCGGAAAGCCGGTCCTCAGAAGGGGTGGTAAAACACCATCTCTGCTGGGAAATCTTAACCAATGTGGTCTCGTCCCTTGTGAGGAGTCGTAAACGCAGGCTCGTCACCCGCGTGGGTAGCAGGATTCCCATCGATAGGGAATGGGGAGCGAGACTAGCGCTGTAGAGCAACTGGATGTGTGAAATAGCTGGGTGAGGAAAATAAACTATGAAAAAATGATGGATCTCTCTGAATTTCACGACAAACTGTGCGCTCATCCCCAATGACGGTCGTTTCTGTGTGGAGGTGAATAGGTCCGCAGTTGCAATAGCATAACAACCTTTGCTCAAGGATGCACGCAAGCTGGGCTGAAGAGTAGCTACCCGATGCTGGCTCCATACTCCGCCCGCGCTGTTGCAGCATATGCGCAGCTACTAAAGTTCCGCAGCGGAACAGATACTGAGCGCTAGGAAATAGAGTGAGAGGGGACAGAAAAGTAGCGCACTTGGCTACGACAGGACGTGTGGCTGACCGCACGTGAGCGCGAGGTGGAGTATGGAGGCGGCACCGAGTATCACTACTCTTCCGCCCAGTTTCCGTGCATATTTGAGCGAAGTAAGTGGCATGCTACAACAGCTGCGGACCCATTCACCAAATACACAGGCAGGAACAGGATCCGCGGAGATTAGTGTAGAGTTTGTACTTGAGAACGTATCTGCTCGCAGCACTGCATAGGTGTTGCACCTTTCCAACACCTCTGCGTGGGAGTTAAATGCATAGCGCGAAGCATGGCGAACGAGACCAATCGGAAGCATGCTAGAAAAGTATGATAGATGTATGTTCAAGTTTGCCCCTGGAAAATGTACTGCGAGTGAGGAGCCTTACTTCCCAGTCACGACATCGCTTTACCAGTTGACTTGGGAGATAGAGTCGACGCGCGGCGCTGCTAACATGCTGAGATGGCGCTGCGCGTCAAGTCCGTCTCCAAAGTTCAACTCCCAATGCGATGCCTCGACTGGGACTAAACGCTCTCTGACCATACACTACGAGGTACACTATTTATGGGAAGGTTAAATTCTACTATTTAGATAATACAGCGGTAGTTCTATCCACAAGTCTTACAAAATCCCGTCTTATACGACGTTTTCAAGAATCCTCAACATAAAGAATGGGGAAAACACCATCAGAGTCAATCAAT
Source organism: Cooperia oncophora (assembly GCA_036418165.1). Lineage (NCBI taxonomy): Eukaryota > Metazoa > Nematoda > Chromadorea > Rhabditida > Trichostrongylidae > Cooperia > Cooperia oncophora. Next base: position 16,404 of record MU911945.1, on the reverse strand, counting down.
ATGTCAACACGAAAAACTAAACCGGAAGAACAAGTTTTCTTCTTTTTCATTTTTTTTTGAAAGGTGATCACTCTGACAGTGACACAAAATGAAAGTTCCACTAAATAAATCAACTCATCCAACAATAAGTGCACAACAAAATGGATGAATGTCAATTGAGTAATCTAGTGGAGCTCCATTTCTTCGAATGAGTTGGATACGGTTGTCCATGCTTGAATAGAGGTTCTCAATAAGCTGCATAGGTTTCCCATGCATCAACGAGTGTCTCGTCAGACCTACACGGAATCGTCATGTACTGTTCACACTGATCTTACGCACCAGAAACCCCGCATATTCTCGAATGGGTTCAAGTCAGGACTGTTTGCTGGTCAGGGCAAAAGTGCGATTTGATGACAATGAACCTGACTCGAATGTTTCGGCAAACATGAGTTGGTGCATTATCTTGCACGAAAACTAGATTTTCTTGGCGATTTCTGCACCAAAAAGGAAGTAGACTTTGTCGCACGACGCTAGGATGACCGGAAGGGTTCATTTTTGTCGTCACGAGCACAACTTCAGACGTCCGTTGGTCGATGGCAGCTGAGAACATGTCACCCTCTTCTCTGAAAATCAGCCTCTAAAAATGAAGCTTGTATTTCCTTAGGTCCTGCCAGTAGGCCGTCTGAGCCGTCCTGAAGTGACAAGACAGACAAGACTAGGGCACCATAACCAAAAGCTAAATTTACTCAGTCGGTTCGGGGCATCTTCAGGCAAAGGAGATTCAGTTTTCGCATGTTCTCTGTGAAAAACGGTGACTTTCTCATTTTTTCGAGAAATTATTTCACTTTACCAAGACATGTCAAGTAGCATCCGTCAAAACACTAATGCTTTGACGACGGGACAGCTCAGTTGCGCCGCTTGAGAAGTATAGAAGGGAAGAACGTCAGGGTTGTGATTTTGACGTAAAATGAGTGATAATGGTACGAAGACATCGGCGCCAGAAAGACATTGTAAGCTTTCTGGAATAAAGCACTTTAATCCTAGCATGAACAATAGGAACGAATGCATGCCGATAACCTTCTGATTTCCTTGCTGTACATCCCACAATGTGAGCTCTGATACCTCTGATACCTTATCATAAGGCCCGTATCACAATGATTGAGGTTGTGGAGAGATTCAATCATCAGAATCTTGCATCATCAGATCTTCGATGTGAGCTTCCGATGCAAGCGTCCGTGCGTTGAAAGTACAGATCGTCATCCTAGTCCTGGGCGACTTGAATCTCCGTTGGCCCTGTGATTCTTGCAGCCTCGCCCGAGCGGTCCCAGCCGACGTCGCCCTGTCGGTGGTTCCCTCAGGTTCAGGAGGAACGAGGCTCGTATTCTTTACTGTTTTCGGCGAATAAATGAGTTAACCATGCTAAATGCCAGGCTCTAATATGGCACCCTCCACTTTGGTACGGTTTGAAACAGTTCGTGGATAGGACCTGTGAGAGTCTTCCTCCCGAAGCGCAGAAAAAGCAAGAAGACGTAATGATGCAACACTTTTACCAAACAAAAATGAAATGCAGCGGGGAAAACGTGCGGTGAAATTACCATTTTGGGTCGCTGACAGAGAGACTGCCTTCAAAAAAATGAAGAAAAAAAATTGCTTTTCAGGTTAGCGCTTTGTGTAGATATGCAGAATGGAATTGATTTACCACGTTTCCTGCTAGGGGCAAAGACGTCGTGTAAGACGTTTCCAAAAATGCCCTTAGTTGGAGATTCCGTGAGATTCATAAGTAAAACTATCACTATGGGTAGCAGTGCACATTCTGCAGGAGTATCATGTGAAGAAACTTATATCTGTCGAAATCACAGAAGCTCGCATGCAGTTTTTCAAAGCCCATTTGAATCACCACTGGAGATAACTTTTGAAGAAGGAGCATTCAGCAAATCTGGTGCATTTCAAAAACTCTTATGTTATTCATGAAGCTGTTTTCCTTTACCCAAATGGTCAGGTTACGACCAAGTTAAAGTTGTTCACAGTAAAGTCTCAGTACGTCTGCGAATTCCGGACGTTTTGCAGAATAGTTTGCTGCAACGCGGTGAACCACGACACTGAGAGCTGTCGTTTATAGTATGGATTCTACAACAGCTCGTACTAAAAGCCGGGAGGAGAGACTGCAGTGAGTTCCCATCCGAGGGAAACGTATTTAAACGTTTTTTCTCTCGACCAGGTCTCTTCTTGTCGCTCAGTAGCCGTCTTAGAGAAAATTCCCGCGATCAAGTGTTACGGGTAGTTGGTGCTCAGTCATGAACCAGTGGCCCATAAGTAGCTCCTCAGTAGAAAAAGAAGCGAAAAAACCTCGGGAACACCCTAAACACAGACCTCCCCTCAGCAGTGGGGCGGCGTCTTGGACGAGTATGTCGGACGTGAAGGACGCGCTCTCCATAGCGATTGGAGCGCAAAGCTTGAGCCGTGGGACCGTGGCGTGAGCGCCAGGCAATTCCTGGCCAAGCGATGCGATATTCGTGTTCGGAGGTTGAAGGTCTGGAAACAAAATTTTTAGCCTTTTTCAAAAAGCTCGATAGTAAAACTGGTCTGATGTCGGAAGATTGGGGTAGTAACAATTGAATAGTGCCCCATCTAAAAGATCATTAGGTGAGTCTGAGAAACACACTAACTGCTCTTCATTTCACATCCTCCTCCTGCGACGAGTGTCGTGACTGTCGCACGACCGTCCCTGGGGGGCTAATGGGGCGCCGGGAGGATACCGCGCTCGGGTTGCACTACAGTTGGTCCTACTACGAAAAGCATGATCCGCGGGAACCGCGCAGACAGTACTATTGTCATCATTTTTCAAATCAGTCGTCGTCCTGCGCTCATCATGAGCGGTCGTGCAACCGGTGGACCAGCGCCACCATTCCTTGTCCCTGTTCAACCTTCGTCCGTGGTCTTTTCCTGTCACTGCTGATCAACTGCCTCCATTCTTCCCATCCTCATCTTCATCCACAGGTATGACTTCCTCATTATCAATTTTGTTGTACATATTAATATCGATTAGCCATTTCTCATATGTGTTATTGGATTACAATGATTTTGTCGATGTTATCATATAGTGTTCTTCTATATGAAGTTATTGAAGGTAATGGTGTCTTGTCAGAGTAGTTATAGTGAGTAGGTACATGGTTGTCATCCACTTAGCAAGGGGCAGGCCTCACTCAGCCCGTGGCAGGACCCTTGGGCACACAACGGCGCGACGTCCCCTTGTAGGAGGGTGCGGGCCCTTATAACCCCGCGTTCTGGCGTGACCCGGGTGCACCCCGCCGATGCCAACGTCCCTTGTCCGCACCTGGGCACGACAACGAGTATGGAAGACGAACTACCTACTCTTCATTCAGAATGAAACTCAACGAAAGGCTAAGTGCTCTTTTGTTCACATCCTCCTAATTGGAATCGCGCTTGCGAAGGCTGTAGAACCCTAAAACAGCCTGAATCGTCTTCAATTCATGTCCAGCGGTGCGAGGTGCTTAATCGCTATGGAAAGCGCGGATCACCGAAGATGGCAAAGTGCCAGAAGCGCCGCGCGCGACACGTGCCGCGCGGGTGTTGTAGGAATAGAAGCTTGTGAGCCGTTGTCTCGTACAGCTACAGTATGATGTCGCACGTGTTGCCACGCTCACGTGTCTCTAACTTCTTTATCTCGCCGTTTTGTACGTTCTCTGTGAAAAGGTATAACAGTTCAAAAGGCACGGAGTCATTTTGAGGACCACTTGATCGCAGGAAGTGTCTTTAAAAGCAAGAAATACAATTCTCAACGCGACCTGAGAAGGACATGACCGCCCTCTCCAGTAGAGAACCGCTCTGAAGGCGAGGCATCAATCTTTTCCCCTGGTCGTTGACAATAAATCAAGAGAAAAACTGTGAGAATATTTTTGATTGTATTGTCTTTTTTTGATATAAATTATACCCAAATAGGGTTTGAAAAGGTCAAAATCCTTGACACACCCAGATATTGTGAGGCTTCAATCTGGGCGCTTGTGGTCTCAAACTGGCCTTGTGACAGTGTTTAGTCACAGAAAGACGCAAGTATCACTTTCTTCCGGAATCGTTACAAACTTTACTCGTTATGAATAAATTTTGTGAAAAAAGGAAACATCCAATCTACCCGTACACACAGATTCCACAACTTTGAGGGTTGCTAATGGTACAGAATTTTCTTACCACATTTCCGAGGTCTCCGTCGTTGACGTTCTCGACAAATCCTGATTCGCCATCAGATTCGGACTGAGACTCATTCTGAAAAAAAAGCATCTTAAAACTCATTAGAACAAATTTCACTGCAAGATTGCTAAGAACGCTTTGTTCCAGCAGGGAGTCGAACCCAGATATCATTTTCCCAGCAACAGTGCTTCATTTACCCTACTGAAACCACGTGGTGCTCGCTCTCTCAACTTAATGAAGCTGTACACTTACCACCGAGGACTGTCCTTTCCAAGTTCGAGAAGAACGAGTTGGCAGCTGTACAAGTGTAACAGTTCCGGCATTTGAGAAATTAAGCTGAGGGGTATGATACGTGGGTGCCGTTTAAGACACCGCTCGCGCTGTACTCAAGGTCCAGCAGATGCGTCAATGCCAGGATCCTGCAGAACAACACGCACTCAGCGGTACGAGAAGTGAGGGCGCAAACAAGTACCGTGTTCGGCCATGATTAGGCATGCGGCTAGCGGACGTAGAAGGAGACGGCATTCTGGTGCCACTACCCTCCAGCCAAGTTTTCGTGCTTTTTTCGACGGCAGCAAGTGACCGGCTACCGCAATTGCAGACCCTTTCACTTCACACATGGCAAGGGCCAAGACCCACGGAGGTAAGGCACAGTTCGCCTTCGAGTATAGCCTATCAGAGCTAAGGAGTATGGTGTGATGACCCGCTTAGCCGATAGCGGTGGTGAACGGTGAAGCTGAGGGCTTTCATCTGTTTTGAATTATTTATTTTTATGAGCGCTGCTTACTGCCAGCTCGCCATGTCAAGGTGACCATGAAATCGTTTAAGTATAAGCAGAACGCAAAACACGCCAGAACGTCATAACCTCATATTGCCTTCATCACAGCAATTATGAGGTAAATTGTTGTATAAATCGAAAAAACCCTGTCCAGAAATGGTTTTCTAGTTACATCTATCATTCAGGGGTAAAATGTACTACAGGATTGCCGAACTTATGGCACACCTATGCAAGCTCTAAGAATCGTCACCGTTGTGCAGAAGCAGGAACACAGGGACAAGCTTGCGAAAGAATACATGCTCATTTCTCAGCAAGGTGATGCCTATCGAATATCCAATGCTCCACAGTACTGAAAATTTTTGCTTACGAGTTTTGAACATTAAATGCTGCGATGGTTCAAGACTGTTATACACGGTTACAGTTGTAGTAATTTCGTTGTAACTTTTGTTGTCTGTTGTTCTTATAAAGTTCTTGTTTTGTGCTTTTGTTCGTTCTACACTCAATTCCTAGGGACGTGAGTCGAACCGATCGATATGCGACTCGCCTCTGGCCGTCGATGCCTCGTTCCCAATGGCCAGCGGCACTTGCGGTTCCGCCCCTTCGAGCCCCTATATAAGGGCCGGCTATTGCTACGAAGATTCAGTCTAAGCTAGCGCCAGCAAGTGAGTAGTGTCTTCGGACATTAGGAAAACTCGTAACTGGTTTGCGGTTCGCCTTCCAAGCCACGGAAGCTGCGCTAACCTGGAGCATTATAATATCAGTACCACTCTGAGGGGTAAGACCACTCGATGTCGTAGATGTCCTTCAATCATAGCTCATCATTGTTGAGGAACATGATGTGATGGCTCAGTCGGAGACCGTGTGAGGAGGGTGGGGTGAGCCCGCCTATGGCTGCTTTGTTCTACCAACAATGATCGAGTAGCGATTTAGGCAGAGAACAACCAGTGATAGAAGCCCCACTGCTACCATCATCGTATCGTATGCGGTATCAGTACGACCCCTCCCCACGACTCCTTTACGCACGATCCCTCTTTCTTAACAACTACGCTCTTATGAATTTCCCACGAAATTCTGCCGTCGAGCGGAGGGAGAACACAGTCCCGATCAACTATCGGTATTGTGCCCTCCCTGCTCTCGACAGCAGGATTCCAGGGAAAATTCGTAATAGCGTTGTTAGGTGAGGAAAGAGGGGTAGCGCACCGTAAAGGAGTGTGGCGACCGCGAACTAAGGGGAGAGGCAAGGTGCAGCGCGCGCGAAATGAGGAATAAATGTTCCAGTCGCCCTTTGACATGAGCCTTGAACTCTTTCCCACACAATTCCATCACAGCTTATTGCTCGCAGGAAGCATTCCTCGTTTTTGTTTTTTTCTTCCTCGTTTCACGTGTCGCCGTCACTTCTCTTTTTCTTCTTCAGCGTTTGTCCAGCTCTGTGGCGAGGTCCACTCTAACCAATTCGGGACGCCACTTCTCCCGAATGGATGCTTGGGATGGATGCCAACTATCAGCATTTTCGCATTTTCTCTGCGCTAAGCTCGCCTTCGACTGCGGGAGCTACACCGACACTCTTGAGTGTGTTATTACTGCGAAGCGATCGATACGCGTGAGACCGGCCGCCCAGCGCAATATTTTCACCTCCATTACTCTGAGGTAGGCTTCAACTTCTTTGGCCGTGGCCAGGATTCAGGACCGTGGTTCCACATCGCGATGTCAAACATGGTTCCATAGATGTTCGACTTGATGCGCTCTGATATCGTCTTGCCTCAAGAATGTCAGTCATAGAGCGCCACTTAGACCAAGCTTCACTGACGAGGAGGCCTTTGAAACCAACACTCCTCTTAGCGCTTACCGACCAAGCGAAGGATCCTTGTCATATAAGAACACATGCCGATTGCAGCGGCCGTTTTAGTTCAATAGTACAGCTGTTTCGGAATTTGTTTGTTTTCGGTACAGCTGTTTGTGACCTCTAACCATTCCCGTAGAAAAGCGAAGCTGTTCATCGCAGCACTGCAGCAGGTTGCGAAGTCGCGTTTCGGGCGTATGAAGACCAAATTTGAAACTGATGGTACCACACAGTACAGTAAGATGTTCCACATATCTCTTCATGAACGTGGAAAACGAAATGAAGGAAGTATTGCGAAGGCGAAAGAGAGAAGCGTGGACGGCATTCTGAACTCTTTATGAGGTTCCTGATCATCTGGCTGACCCGGATCTTCGTGCCAGTCTGTTCAGTTCCAAGCTCTGCCCACACGGTTCTGGACACGGGTGGACAGTACGTTCACCTCCAAAAGTGCTAACTTTTTACAGAGAGCTCGGACGCTGCCTTCTAAGGTTCAGTAGGTACATGCAATATCCAACCGGACTCTGTAGCTCTCACCTATGCAGCATGTTCCACCTACGCGACCTCTGAACTATGTAGCGAAAGCACGACCAAGACGGGCATATTATGAGAGGCGCGATGACAGAAAAGAGAACGGTGGAATGCACTCTTGTAGATCTTCCGTGGACCAGAGGAAGACCTGCAGCACGATGGGAGATGCCCTCGCCTATCACGCGAAGCAGCTGCGCATGTAGGTGAACGAAGTCCCAGTTCATCTCCGCAGACTTTTAAGCCGACCGTGGATGATGCTTGCGAAGAAATGAATAATTCAAACTGGTGCAACACGTAATGAAGAGGAGCCGTATGAGTAATAAGTGAGCAAGCACTTCTATAGTCTGCATGGCATCCAGTACGGCTTCACTGCTCTGAGTGGAAGTTGAATATGTGCCGCATCCCAAAAAAGGGGCTGATCAACGGCGATCGATCAATTCTTTTGGCTTCATGTCGTCCATGAATGGCCAACGGACATGAACCCACTTTACTTTACTATGCAAAACCAAGTGAACGATGAAAGTTTGAATGAACTCAAATAATCAATAACGAGTATTCCAACAAATTAAATTTCACAGAACGATAATCAGGAGAGGTGTAAAAAAGAAACTGACGTCTCGGTGATTTCGAGAATTCCCGCGCAACTCCAGGTCGTTTTTGTCGATTCGACGTAGTCTTGACGCATCAAGTGGGACTCTTAGGTAGATCATGAGGTTCACATAATGCTTTGCTTGACCGTGCACTATAGAGTCTTCCTGGAGTAGTGGAAGTTAGATGACTTTTGTAGACAGGAAATGATATTTCATAAATAACCTCCTCACTGCACTTCGCCAGTTCTTCATCCGAAAAGTCGGAGAGATTGCTGAGTCGAGCAGCCGATAATGCCATAGCGGTCGGTTCCTCCAAGAAGTTCCACATATCGTGGTGACTCTGGAGAATCAAAATGCACATGAAAGGAGCAGCTCTTCTTGCAGATTCAGCTGTCTTCAATTCACAAACTGTTGCTGAATGTAACCATACCTTTCCTGATAATGGCATATTACCGTCATGCTGATTCCCATAATGACGCCGCATAAGCTCGTGCACGTCATGAAAGAATGCAGCCTCCCAGAAACGATGGTTAGTCCACACTGGGTGATCCTGTACGCATGTGTAAGCGTATTGCTGTACACCTTGAGTAAGTCTCTGAAAATCACGTTTCTGGAAACACGACTCTCCCAAGACGATAGTTGAATTGTAGGATAATGAACCCACTCGACAGTATACACTGCACAGGTGTAGACAGGCATATGCAATTCCGTGCTCATCATCATCGGACTCATGCTAAACTGGAGAATCATCATCACATGGCAGGAACAGGACAGCTAGACATGCATGAATGCAGTGGGTACAATAAT
>MU911943.1:158817-169567 GCA_036418165.1 Cooperia oncophora | reverse complement strand
TTTAGGAGAAGTTGGCTTAATTTCCTGTTTTTTTTTTCTTTAATTGCAATTGATTCAGGTACCAGAGTTTGTTTTGACTCGAGGAAAGGTGGGTGAAACCTAATGGCCTTTCTTTTCTATTCTCTTTTCTGAATCAGGATAGAAATGAGCAAAAAGCGAGGGGGCCTTGTTCAGGATTGTTACTTTTTCTATTTTTCGCGCTTACTTATACATGAACTTATGAAGTTTCTTCCTCGGGGGAGGGGGGAAGAAACTTCATAAGTTTATGTATAGGGGGGTCGTACCGAACCTCCAAAAAGGGGGGGAGGGGTAGTACGGGCTCCACCAAAATCTCCAACTAATGCTGTGCGTTACAGTCGCGTATTCGAAATCATCGCGAGCACACGCCGATCGGGACCATGCTGTATTTGCAACTGTCGCGCGCGACGCCGCATGGCCTTGCCGCTACATGCCCGGAGCTGTAGCAAAAGACCTACATAGTCCTCAACAGCCTTACCTGTTATTTTATAGACCCATTTCAGACAATCCGTTATGCTGGCTACATCTCTCACAATGCCGAATCGATTATTCTGCATATTCTGCTCTGTTTGACTTTGCTCTGCTGAACCATCCGTCTGACTTCGCTCTGCTGGATCAACTCCTGTAATTTACTTTAAAAAGCTCAGAAAACTTTTCTTGAGCTGTAGAGAAGTTTACAGGCTCAACGAACAGTTCAGCAGTGATGCGTGCTGCGAGGTGTCGCAGAGAAGGGCAATGGAAACAACGACAGTACTCACCAGGTGATTTTTGGCACTGCCGCGTTGAATCGTTTGAGTTCTGAATGCAGCGCAAGCGACCACGTATGCGTCGCGCCTTGAATCTGATGATACACAACTGCTGACTGCTGCTCCTTTCCGCAACCTCATCACAGCACGCCTCGCTTGCGCTACTGTCCTTTTCCTAGGGATGGCAGAAGCATGTTCCAATTGTCTGTTGACAGCTCACCTGACTTTTCATGAATCCAGTCCAAATACTCGCGAACGTCGGTGAAAACGTCTTCACCTTGTCGTTTTAGTGCAGCATAGAAATCTGCAAGAAGAACTTCATCTAGTCAAGCGACTTATAGAAAAACTTGGGATTAGCTAGGATCAGTAGGCTCACACGAGTAGGACTGCTGGCTTTGAGAGAAGAAAAAACCCAACGGCGCCGCGCTCGCGGTGCGTGCCGAGCAGTGTTGATGCGACCGTGCCACCAAGGTCACTAACAGGTGCTGCCACCCCAATCACCCTTCGATATATTAGCGTTTCATCAGCTGATGCTAGCCTTCTGCAGGTAACGCAGTAGCGCGCAGTGGTATCTACAGCCGGTAATCACAGTGGAGCTAAAGCGTGTCCTAAGAAATGTTCTCGGCATGGCTCTTGAGCTGCCTTCCATGTCCCAGTGCTACTGATGGCTCATCACTCCCTACTTCTTTCTTTCCCCCTTCTCCTATTTATCTGAGCCATTCATCGGCAAAGTGATAGAAAGATTGTTGCCTTAAGACTGCAATGGTCTAGCACTGATTTTTGCCTCCTCTTCGCCGCATTGTCGCTACAGCGATAGTAAGCACGCGACGCGTGCGCTCGCCAATGAGTTTTTCCGTGTAGCCGTTGGCCTGCTTTATACGATAATGCTTGAATTTTCAATTGTAGAAATCTCCAGAAAATGGATATCACACAAAGGAACAACGCGGTTTACCATAGCATTCTCTTAAAACTGTCTCTACTCACTCATGAAAATGTTTCTCAGATCGCAGAAAGCTTACAGGTTCAGGACAGTAACAATAGTTGGTCGCGACTATTTGTCTCTTTTTTTATATGGAACAATTCTGTTAAAATTACGGTTCAACCTGCGATACCAAATGTTCGAAAAAATGAGGACTATTGAGAATGTGCATTTTTACTCAACCATGCTGGCACTGGCGGTAGTTGCTAATGGGTCGTTATGAAATCAGAATAGTCCTGTTGTCTACTACAGACGTAATTTGGAGGCGATCAGCTGTTTTGAACCTTTGAAGCATTCACATTGCTTCAACCCTCCTCGCTGCTGCCCTGGAAGTGGACGTCCGCCAATGAGAACGGCGCGGTATTCCAAGGAATTCTGCCCATATCATTAGAGTGAGGCGCTACTTCAAATGTTCGTTTGAGGTATTAGTTTTTGCTTCTTCCTAATACTGTTCTGCAAACTTACTCCATTCACATGAGCTACCGTGCGACAAAATGCCCATCAATGTTGATCTGTTCTCTTCATCAACTTGAAAAAGTGGCCCACCACTGTCGCCCTGAAATACCGGTGCAATGTAAGCTGATGAAATCGTTCTCAACCAGTTAGCTACTACATTGTTCGGACATTAATCTAGGTTTTGCACCTCCTGGTTTCTCGCACGATATCGTGGAAAGGTACATGTCGCCCACTGCCACCTGCACCAAATGAATTTGAGACTTATTTACAAAACTGAGAAATTTTTCAGATTGGAAAGAGGAACCTCGAAACAGCGATTCCAGCTAATCTATAACACTTCACTATATTTCAACTAGGCTCCATGTAAGTGCATTCCAGTCGGCTTGAAACGTAATTGAAGTAGAGAACAGGGAAGTATTAATCAGGGCACAGCTCACCACTGACTTCAACCCACTTTGTATCGTAAAAAAATGGGTGCGCATTTTGTCCCTGAAGCGTCCCAACCCGTGTACTGCAGACTCATGAGGTCGTAGTCTATCGATCCACTCCTGAGACCTTTCCCCCACTGGCTACTACCTCTCCAAGGTGCGGACATCTCACTGATGAAGCAAGGTTCTAACACCCAGCCTTCGTAGAACACCTTCATTTTACCAACCGAATTTACCGACTGCAAACCATCGAACAGGGAAAGAGCCACTGGCTTCTGTGACTGTATATCATTGGAGCTTCGGTTCCTGGAAAAGGGCCACTAAGCCTCTGTTTAGAAGAGATCTGTACGGGATGTACTGCGTTTGTATTTCCAATGCGCGACAAGGGTGACCCGCTGCTAAGGTATTCCAAATTGAATGCGAGGTTGGAAACCTGCATTATTTTCGGAGCAATGTCCTTTACAAGCATGCCATTTACCTTACAAAGACCAATTCTGGGAGCAGATTCAACTGTGATTGTTGTGTTTTCACCAATTTTTCTGATTCCAACAAATGCGAGTCAATTACTGAATGCCTATGAGTTGTGATCCTCATCGTCATCGTCTGCTAGAAAACATAAAAAATAATTGACAGAGCATACGACAGCGTTCGGGCAGCATTCGAAGGATGCAGTAGGAATTCGAGTTCTATTAGGTTGGCCGATAAGTAATGGCCGTTTTTTTCAATTGAAAAATTTGTTCCAAAAGTGAACTGTTTTGCAAGCAAGCTTAATATCGTTTAATAGCAAACTTCTCGTATTAGAATATCAAAACAGCTTCGGTTGAGGGAAGAGTTTTTGTGGATTTTTTAGTCGTTGAAGTTGAAAGCGAAGTCGGCGAAAATTAGCACCTTCGACAACTGCCTCTATTTACGTATACTCGAAGTGCTAAAATCGCTTAAGCTGCTCCATACATTTGGAAAAGGTCGAGCTAGAAGTTCCAGCAAGGGAATCTCACTAGGACGCTTTGGAACGAATTTCAAGAATTTTGAAGTTACGTCTGCTCCACCTGAAATTTCATGCTAATATTTGAATGTTTCGCTGATATGTTTTGCATGTTCTGATAGCAAATTTCGTGCTCTATAACACTGCAGTGAAAATCTGTTCTCCAGAGCTGTTTACTTTCTGCTAATTTCAGGTTATCACTACGGGACGTGAGGTCGTGAGATAGAGGCAGTTGTCGAAGGAGCTAGTGGGCTGGCTAATAAGTAATGGCCGTTTTTTTCAATTGAAAAATTTGTTCCAAAAGTAAAACGTTTTGCAAGCAAGCTTAATATCGTTTAATAGCAAACTTCTCGTAGTATTAGAATATCAAATTCAAATTCAATTAATTCAACTATTAGCATGAAATTTCAAGTAAACGTAAATAGAGGCAGTTGTCGAAGGTGCTAATTTTCGCCGACTTCAACGACTGAAAAATCCACAAAAACTCTTCCCTCAACCGAAGCTGTTTTGATATTCTAATACTACGAGAAGTTTCCTATCAGATGATATCAAGCTTGCTTGCAAAACATTTCACTTTTGGAACAAATTTTTCAATTGAAAAAAACGGCCATTACTTATCGGCCAACCTAATACTATTGAGGATTGCGGAATGCCTATTGGTTTATAAAATTACTCAGGCTGCGTTCATGGTTTGTGGCAGCGTTCATGAACGATATAACGTCTACCAGCGTCTAACAGCATCGACCAGAACCCGCCAGCTTCTCGGGGGACTTGGATATTGAGCGTTCAGCAACGACAAGAATACGGTATTGTGTAGCAGTACGATTTCAGGTGCAGTTGGTTGCGGTTGCACACGCTACAATTCCACGACGCCTTAACTAGTTGTGTCCTCTTTCCTATACTTCGCCATACTCTATTAGCAGTCAGCTACCCTCCTACTTCCTCACAACACTCTCTACTGCTGGTCGTTGGTGGACGCTGATAGACGCTATTCTTACTTTCCTACCCCCTCCCCCCCAAGCTGATAGTCGCTGGCGGACACTGCCGCAAAGAATGAACGTAGCGTTACGGGGACGAGGCGATGTGCAAGGCAATACTTTAATTGGTGCAGACAAACTGATATCAGGAAATTCCCCGTTGGTTTTTTCGCTTGAGTAGGATTTGTTGCAAGCATGACCGCAAGACCATTTACACTTTGTATCCCGAAAATGGAGAAGGCGTGGCTGCGTATCCCATTCAAACATGGCGCATTGTTCGCTGCAAATGATGGAGCGTGCTGCAGCTCGTTCTCCATCAGTTGCTGAGCAGCAGCACAACAATTGGTGGGAATGACTGATACGAACTAAATGATACTGGTTTGTCGCTTGCTGAAAGAAAAAAGGGGATGAGGGCGGTCTAGTTCAGACCCAGCCTCCCTGACACGCCCCATCATCCGCAGCGAACAGGAATGTGGGATGCCTTCTTCGTGGGGTATTTTCGTTTGAAACATTTGTTACACCATCTCCTACTAACAAAGATACGATCACAGCTATCTCAAAACGGCAACATCCCACAAAAAGCGCAGCCGCTGCCACGTTTTGGTGTAAGCGAAGTCACGCCCTCCCGATTTCCCGGATATGGAGTGTAATGTAAGAAGTCGTGCCACGGGACGAGCACAGTGCATTGACAAGTAGGCGTACAGACAAAACCCGGCCGCATTATCTCAGGGCTCACGTGCGTCAAACCATGCGTCAAAATTCATGTGCGGCAGGAGAAAACGCGATAAATTAGCTCATTTTGAAACAGCTTCAATTTATTAAAGGCGTGAAACAACGACCTTACCTGACCTGAAATCTAACGAACTTCAAACTTACGTCCTATTCGGCCATATCCTGCTACCTTAAGCTTTTTGGAAACACGAAATTCTCTTTGTGGCAAGCAAATTGGTGATGCCAATGAGCTTGGCATACTTACAGCAAGCTCGAATATTGCTATATCATTTTTGGCAGAGCATTCGTCAAATTTGTCATGCACGTAGATCTGAATGAAGTAAATGGGATACAACATGCGAATGTCTCATATTCCGAAGCGCGCCTTCATGCCCTGACAGGTATCAGACGCGCCGGAATCGAAAGATGATACCAGTAAGTGAGGAGAACAACAGTGCCAGTCTCGCCCACGACCAACATGGACTGCTCCCTCAAAAGCGTATGACACGATAATTTGTTACTCGGCCTAAAATGGTAGCAAGGGTGCCACATAGTGGGGAAAACGAAGTGAAGCGGTCAAAAACCTGCGAAAAAGCCTTTGCTCTGCTCTTCAGAAAGCAATGCCGGACGAGCTTCCCGCTGGGTCGTCAATAACCAATATGGTAGATACGGCTGCATGTATGTTCCCAAATATCCAGGCAGCACCGCAGCAACTTTGTCCCATCGGTTCGCGCTGTACTTCTCAAGTGGAGCGATACGAGCATCAGCACCGGTCGGACATTTGTGGGCGAGCGGACGTGGTGGGCGTTCGGAACGGCATGTTGCAGCTTGATAGGGTGCTGTGAGGCCCTACCAGGCTGCAACATTCTTTGGAGAAATCGCCGCGCCGCGACTGCTCAGGGGCGCCGAATTCTGTCCTGCTAGGCGTATGAATCCCACATGTCCCGAGGATTTTTCGTGCCACGTGCCTTTATGTTTTCAAACCCTATAACCTACAACTGACGGTCACCGAATGTGCCATTAGTTTCCACATTTTTAGGCCCCACTAGTCCATCTCATAGAGCATTTAGGATGTGAGGTCTTTGGAGTTTGCGCGCTGAGATTGAAAATGATAACAATCCTTTACCTTAGCTGTATCCACAGAAACACATATTTTAGGGCACAGACTGCCAAATTTAACCATCCATTCACTAACAGAAGCGCGAAATCGACGACGATTTCTGAAAAAATCATTAGAAAACATTAAACAGGCAGCTTTATCTTCGTTAAGTACAACCCCTTCATAGCCGCATAACAATACGTTTCGCACATGGGGTGTGGTCGGGGCTGAAATCGTACAGGATATCCTGGCCTGGCCACTGAGAAGGGGAGCTTTACTCATCTCTCTGGACTAAGAAGAAGTAGGGGACCTAACACCTAAATCGATAACCTATCCTGGTCACAAAAGTGGAAACCAAAATGGCTACGTACACCCCGCGAGCGATCTGCAATCGGACAGTTTTCCGCTTGCAGTGGCCTGTATCAGTGAGATTAAGCCGTCCATTCCGTGCACTCTTGGATTACTGGCAAGGGCGACGGCAGCGCTTCAGCGCGCCGTCGCGAAGTTTGAACGCTACCCCAGTGAAAACGCGATGCAGGGAAAAGCATGCGCATCGATCGCGCCGAACGCGCGACCGAGGCGCTGCCTTCGCGAAGTCTGAACGCTGTCCAAAGCCCGACCACTCGCAACACGCTCGCAATTTTAAGGCAGCAATTTTGTTCTCCATATTTGTACTCAAATCCTGGGCTCTGCTGACTTACATAGGTCTGTTGTGAGGCACGTTCCGACGGCACCAAGAGCGCTTCATAGAAAATGCACCGGTTGCAGCTCCCGTGAAGTAGAGACCTTTCCACAACACCAATGCGTTCTGTGATCCTACATAAATGATAAATAGGTACCTATGCCTTTCCTTCCGACACTTCACTTCACTTAGGATCCGCGAGGGAGATTCTACCACACAGTGCGCTGCAGTCAGGATGTGACGAGGAGAAATGAGTACTCCAGTGCATATGAACTCTGTAACAAATCTGTAAGTACTCACAATATACAGAACTGCAGAAACACTGATAAAGACACCTTTTGCGATCATCCTTGTTCAGCAGTGGAGGTCCATACACCCAGGGCGCGTCAATTTCGGCACTCAGCTGAGTGACGTGGGCGTCAGGGCTTGCAACTCATGCCCTTCTCCACCCATTAGCCGGAAAATTTACAGCAGAACATTAATTGGCAATTCCTTCGGCACCATTGATGAACACGCCCTGGTTAGGTTTCACCTGCGACAGATTCTCTTCCCCGTGGGAATCATTGACAGATATTAAAGACAGTTCCGCGATCAGGATCCCCACGAAATGCCTCCGTGTATTTAGCCGTTGTCTGCATTCGCAAAGAATATATCGCTTTCGTCACTCGAAACGGCAAGATAAGAAGCTAGAGACGCGTGATTATTGCAACCATTGCAACCACGATTACTTTCACTCTGCAAGACAACGGCTTACAAGCATTGTACATAGCGTTGCCTGGAGCGTCGTAGGGCAATTTCCTATGCTCTTGCCGGGAATCGGTTGCACGTCGAATTCGGTGATTGGCTTGTCGACGCCCACAAACTCATTTAAGTCGCTCACTTCTAAGGGTTCTCTGTTCAGAGTGTTCCCAAAGTTTTTTTTTGCTTCTTGGATTTGCTTATGTGCTACTGGTTTATTATTGAGCACCTACTACCCGTAAACCATGATCGTGGGAGTTGTCTTCAAGTGCACAAATGGCGCGCAGAACCAGGTTTTTGACCTTGTATTAATGCTATTATGCCAGTTGGAACACCTTTCCGATGAGGGCGTTCCTCTATCACAGCGAGCCTCAATGTCTCTATGAGCAACTGAGTGTTGTACATCTTTTCAGTGCAACTTTGGGTATTTCAAAGCAATTCATACAAATGAAGAAGACAAAGTCAAAACGCTCACCTCTGGCGCTAACAGTTGCAATCCAAGGGAACTCATTCAGTTTGAGTTTTCTTCCACCGAATGATTTGAATGATTTTCGGTCTTCTGAAACATGAATACAGCAGCAATATTGAAATCAATTTTGTAGAGAGTTATGCCGAAACAGTAACATATGACTTACTTTCGATATTCGAAAACGGATGAATCTGAGCAAGGAAAAGATTAAATGGGATTTCTCATTTCGAAAGAACTTCAGTTCAGCGCTCAGGAACTTTTGCGCTCCCTATACTAGTGGAGCACCAACAGGAAAATTGTTGCTGCATGTGGCTAGCGCTGGTCCTCAGGCGCTCGGCTTGCCAGTTGATTCCAGGTTTGACTCTCGTCACAAGTCTTCCATCTCTTACAGGTTGATCAACTAACATAAAACTTGCTTGGGCTGCGTTCATACTTTGCGGCAGCGTCCACCAGCGTCTACCAGCGTCCACCAGCGTTCCGAGAGTCCGGCAGCGTCAGCGACTAGGAAAGCATAGATATCGATCTAGCGTCTGCCAAAGTCCGCCTGCGACCGAAAGCAGGGAGTATATGGAGGCAGGAGGGTAGCAAACATTTGGGTTGGGTGTCGTGAAACTGCGGCGTGTGCATCCGCATCACACAATTCATAAAGCACAGAATTGTGCACTTCAAAGGCAGTTGGCACGATAAATCCCTAAAGACGAGTAGGATTGATACGCCTGGCAGGATAGAATTCCGCGACCCTGGGCAGGCGCTGCATAGCGGTTTCCCCGAGGAAGGTGCCCTATCAAGCCACAACTTTACGTCCCAAACGCCCGCCACGCCCGCCCGCCCACAAATGGACGACCGTTCCTGACGCTCGTATTCATTCATTTGCTAAGCAAATTATGAAGCGAAGGGATTGGTATGAAGCGGCCGTGATGCTGCATGCATACATGGGTACACATATGCAGCCGTATCTTCGGTAGCGGTGATTGGCAAGATGCCTACGGGAAACTCGTCCGAAATCGATTTTCAAGTCACTGAGAACGGAGGCTTTTTCTTCGCAGGATTTTGACCGTTTCACTCCGTTCTTTCGCCATTTCCCCACTATACAGCGCCCTACTAGCATTTAGGCTAAGTACGACATCGTGCCAACTGCCTTAAATGTACGGCGTAGCATAGTTGTACGGTGCGGTTGCAGACGCCGTGATTTCGCAACACCTGATTCAGCTGTTCGCTACCCTCCTACCTACCTACACTCTCTACTCCCAGTCCTTCCGTCACATCGAGAGAAATTTCCATCCAGGAACTTCGTAGAGCTTGCAGTAAATCTCTTCTACTTACGGTGGCTAGCAGTTTGAGCACCGACATGCTGATCAACTACGGTGTGGTCGATAGTGAGGAGGTCTTGTTCATTATAGGGTCCTTTCGGTTTGGACAAAAAAATGAACCAAATACGAACATAAGAAATTGGGAGTGTGGGTGTACGAAATATTAGGTTGGCGGGAAAGTTCTGTCACTCTTTTCCGAACTCAAATTACTTGCCCATTACCAAGAGTGGTAACCGGTAATGTAAGCTCTTATACAACAAGGAGTGGTCTCTCTGTTAGTACCACTCGCTTGCCTCTTGCTCCTTCTTCTGCAATATGCACAAGGATTTTATCCGCTACCATCAGCCCCGACCCATCCAACAACTTCCACAAACTATTTCACCCACCACCCTGACGCCAGCGTGTTAGCTGCAGATGCCAAATTGATGGAGCTGAATAAGCACGATGCCCCCAATCATCGAGCAACCTTACCACGACAGTGACGCTTCAAGGCGGGAGCCTAGGGAGCCTACAGTTTTGATGACGAAGTGAGGTTTGGGTTACCTGCAACTCAGCTTGAGGGAGCTATGGGTCGGGAAACTGCTGGATGAAGAAGCTGCTTCCTTGGTCAAGGCGTACGCAAAGCAGCTACGAGATCTAAGGCGTATCGTGGATCAGAGGGAAAAATTTGTCCGCACAGCCGGCCCTCACCAAGATAGTGCAACGCACTTGGTCCAAAAAAGTTCGAGCCGTACCTCATGCAATGGAGCTTGATCTCTCTCCCCTTGCACTTGTGTAGCACAGACAAATTTTTCCCTCTGATCCACGATACGCCTTAGATCTCGTAGCTGCTTTGCGTACGCCTTGACCAAGGAAGCAGCTTCTTCATCCAGCAGTTTCCCGACCCATAGCTCCCTCAAGCTGAGTTTGCAGGTAACCCAAACCTCACTTCGTCATCAAAACTGTAGGCTCCCTAGGCTCCCGCCTTGAAGCGTCACTGTCGTGGTAAGGTTGCTCGATGGGGCATCGTGCTTATTCAGCTCCATCAATTTGGCATCTGCAGCTAACACGCTGGCGTCAGGGTGGTGGGTGAAATAGTTTGTGGAAGTTGTTGGATGGGTCGGGGCTGATGGTAGCATAAAATCCTTGTGCATATTGCAGAAGAAGAAGCAAGAG
>MU911943.1:58743-152722 GCA_036418165.1 Cooperia oncophora | reverse complement strand
GGGGCTTGGATTACGTGGCAGTCTTCCCAAAAATCGATACCATCATGAGCCAACTACTGGTGAAAGGCTGCCGCGGCTGCCTCCCAATCCACGCCTTTTTGCACGCCCTTTTGAGATGGAGACCATGTAAAATCAGCATCATCATTGTACTGTTTAGCCACAGTACCTATTGATATTTGACATTTGTGATTCCCTGTCCTTCACTGTTTGGGAGAATAAACACTTGGGTGCTTAAGATAGCTGCAAGACTCCACACCTTATAACGTGATCCATATACTCACTCTATCACATTACAGTCGGTTGGGCATGTGACAGGTCAATCGCAACTCGTCATGCTTGTGGGCGTGGCCAGCGAAGTCGCATGTCGCGTGCGGCATCGCTTTTTGGCGCGGCAAATTGCGATTCTTTCGACCATGGCCCAGTCGACTGCGTGGTGCTTACCTGATAGACCTCTTTTCCCTTATATGAAGGGAGGTGGCACTGGAGTCGAAGGGTTGAAGCTCAGAGAACCTTTCCCTTCTACTAGTTTGAGTATGGTCACATTTCTAGATAGCTACTGCTTCAAAAATTGTGCGTAGTTCGGCGACGGGTGGGGGAGGGTGGAGGTAGTCTGCTCATAATGAATACCGGTGAAACCTTTCAAAGCCGCAAAATCACTCCAGCCAAAGTTTGTAGAAACACAGCTCTTGTCAAGAGTGCCCGTCAACTTTTGTAAAGTAAAGGAATATCATAAAAATATCATTTGCCATGACAAATTCCGGCTTTACTAGGGTTCACAGGTTTCAGCAGAGGGAGACTCGTAAACCGGAACTAGTTTACGGAAGCACGGAAGGGCAAATGCCCCCTCCCCCCTCCATCTCCGAAGTGAACCAGAAAAACTTTGAAGCAGAATGTTAGCACATTCACCGAGAGCTTTACGGCCTTCACATGCAAACGAATGAGAAATTTGGGCACAGCAGGAGAACCTATTATTACGGTGACCATTGCGCCAACTCAAGGGCGCATTCCACGATTACCATATGAGAAGACATTCCGCGATTATCATACGAGAGGAACTCATACCTTCTACGATAAGTAAGGCCTGCAAACTCAGAGGTCGCCTCACTGTTGCGGCTCCACAGGGTGGAGTCTTCGAGGGTGCTGCCGTCTTTATATGTTCATAGGTCCTCGCTCCCATGGCAGTACCCTTAAACTTTTGTTCGTACTCCGGGGCCCTATTTACTTATTGACAATCAGGGTGCCCCATACGGTCATGTTCACCATTTTCTTCACTAGTGACTCAATAAGCATCTACGAGTTCATACATGGAGACTGAACGTCGCTTAACTCTCAGGAGAGTCCTACCGACGGGACAATATTCCACACGGCTTCTTTTCTGGGAATTGGACTAACTGCAACCCAGGAATGTGTCTCCAACCGCAAATAAAGGAGAGAGCATCGCGCGGGTGAACTGATTTGAACTGCGGCGACGCGCAGATAGTGATTTGGCGCGCGCGGCGTTTGCGCGGCGTCTTTAGCTAGATGACTCCCTGGCTCCGGCAGTATCGTGCGGATCAATTAGGTACTATTGGGGATGACTTGGATACGACACTCATTGCAGGTCACTTCCGCTGCAGCCACAAGTTTGATCTGTTGGTCGATGCTCGCATACAGCTTTACCCGCACGTTGCTTAGTCCCCATTTATAATTGATGACTTCGGAGGGAACGACGCAGTTGCGGACGGAAGAAAGTATACGTATTGATTGGAAAAGTCGCGGAATCGGGCGAAGGAAGAAAGGCCAAAATTCCGCTAAATATCGCTTTTTCTTCCGGTGGCGGGTCTAAGCGATCAATCCCTATCAAGTCTTTGTGCGTCATTTCGACCTTTCTGCAAATTCTGCACTCTCCTAGTTCCCCTTCTCTTCGAATCAGCACGTATACTTTCTTCTATTCGCATTTTCGTCATTACTTCCTGTCGTCATATATGAATGCGGCCTTATTGTTAGCCGTTCAATCGATTGTTTCGGACGAATGCATTTGCATTTTTCTCAGTGAATTCTTCATTAATTTCCCCTCCGTGACTGAGAAATGCGAGTAATTAAAAATAACCTGAATTATCTCCGATCAGTGGATCAAGTACGTCTAGTACAATCTGCCCCTTATTATGAGTACTATTTGACAATCTACCATTTCGTAGATTTCATTCAAGAATACAGTAACAATAAAGTAGAAGTTCATTCATCACTAAAAAGCATGTACTCTGCAATTGTAAAAATGCACATACAGTAATGAACGTTGTATGAAAGAAGAAAAAAAATTCATCGCAGTGAACTGGTTATCGAATGAGATTCGGTGAGGAGTACGGAATTATCAGCACCAACAACACTAGCAAAACGGTTGTTTGAACTGGGTCCGTCGTCCTACTGGACGGTACTGGAAGGTTTTACGGCAGTACAAATTGAATATAACAATGAATAAACTACTCTCTATGTTATATGCCGAATGTGTACATTGTAGTAGCGGGTACATGTTTAACAATTTTATAAATAGAATTCCAGTAACTGCTTTCTCAGTAATTGTTGGTAATTGAGCATTAATCAAGGCGTGAAAGCATACATAACGAAGGAGCGTCGAAGTAATAGTAAGTCAGACGCGAATTCTTAGAAAGAGTATCTTCACCTAGAAATAAATAGAAAAATAAAACACGACTAGAAGTATGTACCAACGGCAGCATACAGGTGATAGGCAGATAGAACGATAGAGACATATAAAGAAGCCTAAAATATTCGTAGTATACATAGGAGGGGGTATATGGCTCAGTTCTTCGATCCCGTTTCAAATTTTATTCGGGGGTGGCGGCATGTAAGTACCGTTGATATTGTCGGGGCGGCGTCAGGAGGCTTAAAGTGAGCCACCTTTGGCTTTTCTAGCATTGGTCGTTTCCCACCTGAGCCGGCCGCTATTGGTAGAAAAAGCAGTCGCGGGCGAGATCACTACACGTCCACAGACACGCCTCGCTAGACTAGCGACGATATCAATTAATATTGTACCACAGCGCTTTGGAGTTCACTGAACTCAGGTCAATGATGCCATCATGAGCACTCGAGCTGAGCTAATGACGAGTAGATCAATCCACAGCTATTATAGTGCAGTCATGATGGGACTTATACCACCGAATTCGCTTCGAGTACCACTTCCTTCTTCCGATTCAGCGCTCGAGCATTCAGTCGAGTTCTTCGAGCCTTCAGAACCTGGAGAAAAAAAATGATATTTTCCGGCTGATTAGCAGTCATTCTAATGTAGAAATCCTTTTAAATCATCGATTTTCCTTTTGAAGAACTTTTTTTTTACAGAATAATTTTGTGTAACTTCAATAATAAATGGCCATACTATCAAAGCCTATACTATACTAACAATGCCTGTACTATATTACTGTTTTCCCAAAATACTAGCATTAGTCCCGCGCTTCTGGGAGAGCAGGCATCAAGGCCTGAACACATACATTGCCATGCACCATTACTATTACTATCATTACTATAGTACTTCCGAAACAGATAGCAAGGATAGTCTGCTAGTGGCATCCGGAGCACTTCCTGTCAAAAATTGAATTAAGTAGTACTAAACTCTGTTATGCACCAGGGAACCCGTTCCCTTCCACCTCGAACCGAGGTCAAGGTATGACAACCCAGGGACTTTTCCTCAGTACTTCTCCCTCGTTATATTGCTCTACAGATGCGACCTCTTATCTAAGCATAGCACCCGTTATGTTTTTCAAATTAGAGAGGGTCGTATTATGTCAGTGAGGAGGGGAGGGACGTAATTGCTCTCGAGAAACTTTTCGACAGACGATTTTTCCGGCTTAGGCGCTCACCACATGTAGGACCCCGTTGGGGGTTCTATTTCGGACAACGGGGGAGGAGGGGATGTGTATTGATCCACATCTAACAACGCGATGCTGTGCCCTGTCCTTAAAGGAGTGGTCTGCGCTGACCACTCCTTGAAAATGCAAGAAGTTATGTGGGAAGGTAGTGCGGTCTAGAGCGGACAACCATGTGCCGATTCGCGGCACAAAGATGTGGTAAAGGGATTAAGGCGCAAAGTTGCTTCAGTGGTACATCCCTTTTTCCAGTGACTCCGCCCCAAAACTCTGCCTCCGAAATCGGCCTTCCAGCCAAAAGTAATGCTCCCTGGCAAGTATTATGGAGTGGATGCATTCCATGTCTCTTGTAAAGTCATAAGGTTCATTACTGGGAATCAGCCAACGGGAATCGTCCCCGCGCGCGGTCTCTTCGGTCATTTACCTCCACAGTTGTTTGAGGCTAGAGGAGTTTTGACAAATGCGTTTCCAATTTTCCCTTTGACATGCCCTCTCCATAGACGGCTCACTTGGCAAATTTTCTTCCACATTTGCAAAGTCACCTAGGTTTTTAACGCGGACCGTGCTCTGATACCCGTCCAGGTCGCGATAGTGAAGGGGAGGTGAAGTTAGACACCTGGACATCTTCAATCATTCATCAGAGCTACTATTTCTGCACGGGCGACTAGGGACATAGAGCGCGCTCAAAATAGGGATTTTTGTGCAAAAGAGTTTTAGCAGGCCAAGCACAATTTGCCCTTCCCATCGACTAAAATGTCGATCACCCGCCAAGGATTCCTCGATGTATTTTTGACAATGCCTGAGCTCCTCTGGGCTTTGACAAAGCTTCAGTAGGGCAATCTCAACTCCGCTCGAGGAGTCTTTCGAATGTCGCCGCACTGCCCTCAAACAGTTTTCAAACAATCCAGTGTTACTGAAGATCTTCTGAATCGGAATAAATCGAAGTTTTCTGTTGTTCGACAACGGGCGGCAGTTCCACATAAAGGAACGGTTAAGTGAGAATCATTCCCAAGGACGATTCAATTTCAACGACGTTGCTGAATGAGATTTTTGACAAATGAGAGGTTTTCTAGACATGAATGTCGTTCTGTATCCTTAAATGCAATTCTTAGAAGATTGGCTTTAGAGACCAAAAACTTCACCTTCAACTGGTAGTCTTGATGTTCAGGAAAACTCAAGACATGGAAATTTCTCTGAAGGCTCTGAACCAGTTTGCGGTAGCGCTTGCTGTAGAGAAAAGAAATCAAATTCCAAAACTTGTCCCGAAAGATTTCTTCAAAATTGGGCAGCGATCCGCAAATTCCTTGTAATATAATACTCAAAAGATCACAACTGGTTGTAATCCTCAGCAATGTACTAGTAATATTGGATAAGCTTATTTTGAATTTCAGAGTCACAATGAAGTTTACTGGACTCTGCTTGTCCGCGGGGAAGGAGGAGGGGCAATCAAAGGGCTTTTCCCGTAGAAATGGTGTTAGGTCAAGGAGACGAGGATTCTCGCCCAAGTCCAGGAAAATAAGGAACTCCGAGATGAGCGAACAACATCTGTGGGCAATTTGCGCTACAGTAATCCCTACGCTGCACAAAGAGCCTTTCAAGGCTTCTCCTATGGCGAACCAGGGCACATCATCGTTGGGGATTCCCCAACAGAGGGTTGTATTTGGTTGCTGGGAAGAGGGGGTCGTATTTGGTCCGAGTGAATTTTTTTATAGTTGGTTTTTCTTCGTTTACGGACGCTATAATGGGAGGAGGGGTCATACATATTTGGCCGTTTTTCGGAAGATGTGGGGTCGTATTTGCTTTTGGTGCAATGGGAAGAATTTTTCCGGTAGTGAAGTGTTAGCGGCTTCTACTGGTTCACATGTGCTATATACCCCCGCTCCACAGCGAAATTCTGGGGAAAAAGAAAAAAAATTCTCGGGGAATTTCGAAAAAAACTGTGGGACGTTGGGGAAAAACTGAGAAAAAGGCAGGCAAAATGGGCGTGGAGTCTTATTTTCCTCGCCACTTTTCTCGTTTAGGTGCAGATATAATACCCTCCTCCCTTCCTCGCTCGGCAGCTCGATCAGAGGAGGGTAGCAGGGGGATCGTACCATCCCAGAAAAAAGCAGGTCGTGCGCACCCGAGCAAAATCCTGAACTAATGAAGTGCTCTGACGGCGAATAGCACTGTTTCAAGTCTTACCTCCAGAATGTACTGAATAGATGGAACAGTCGGCTGATCGTACATCCCTATTCAACGCTTGGGTTAATTCCTGATGTGTAAGCGTTTCAACGGCTGCCATATCCATTTTTACCTGAATCCACATCTTTTATGTAATCATTACATCTTTCATGCAATTCATAATGATTGAGTGATCACCTTGAATGGACAAGTTTTCTGGGCACGCAGCTGATCGGGACTGATACTTTGTGTGATGTATGAATGATTGAGAGCGCCCTGGACATCAATTCGATCTTCAACGTCAACAACGATTAGCTTGGAAATCAAGTCGATCATCTCGTCCGACACCTGCATCATACTGTTCTAAAACTTCAGATGTAAACTTTATATTGATTAACAAATACAGATCTTAACTAGAAAAGTCATCGACATGGTTACTGTGTGCACAGTCCATATCTGAGGGGCCAAAAGGACGTTATAAAATGTAGGTGGATGCAAGCCAGTCTGAGGCTGTTTATTAAGATTTTGACACTTTCCTCTTACACATACGCCCCATCAGAAATAGGAAGTCCGCATACTTCATCAAGCGTGGCGGCAGCTGCGCGTTTGGAGGGATATTGTAGTTTCAGGACCGCTGCAAAGGTGACTTTGTCCAGTACAAGTTAGGGAAATACTGTAACAGATGTAAATATCCCACGAACACTTATGTTCAACCAAAAAGCGTAGCCAGGCCGGCTCCATCGCTGGTATGTTTCAGTGTACGGCTTTGCATCTCTTTCCTCTGGGTAAACTCAGCCACTGCTGCCCTCGCGAATACATAAGTAAATGCCCCCTCTTGCTCCCCCCCCCACTATAGATCCTGAAAAAATTTCAATTCCGATTTCAACATGAGCAGAACTTTTCCAGGAGTTTCGAGTCCCTGAACCCCCAGGAAATCGGAACTTTAGATAAAAAGGATAAAAGGACAAAGTCTTTGCCGCTGATCAATCCTTTGTGGGATGCGGCACGCATTCTATTTCCACTCAGAATCGTAGTGGCTTAGAATGCGACGTGGCCCATATAATGACTTCCGGGGCCAGCCGATAAAAAATTAATGTTCTTATCCTCCCAGACGACCCTGGTACCAGTTTACCGTCCCCGGAGGATAGAAGCTTGGTTGGCTTGGATGGGATCCAGAATTTGAACCCAGTACCGCGCAAAAGGTAAGCGCGCCACTTGTCACTATACCACTCCGCCTCAAACTTTAGATAAACCTTAGGAAACCAAGAGTCAGAATGAGAAGTTCCAATAATATCCTTACTAATAAAAGTTGGGAAAGTCCCTTCAATTGCGCTCTCGCTCTCTTTTCTGCATTGTCTAGGTTTGCGGTGGTGTAGTGTCAAGTTTCTAGCTTACCACGCTGTCTGCAGGTCAGTCGGAACGGCCCTCGCGCAGTCTAACCAAGACTCCTAGAAAGATGTTTTACCAACGGAGACGCTAGGTTTGTATCACATCCTCCTAGGAGGAAAAAGATGCTGAACTGCTCATGAGCTGGCCTCGAAAGCCTCTATTTGAGGGAAATCGCATTTAAAATGCTATTATGATTCCTGATGGAGGTAAAATGCACGGCTCATTCCAGAAAGAGTTCTATCAAAGCCGTAAGCTTCATGTTTTGTGCTTTTCACACTGATACAAGGAAATCGGAAGTCACTCCTCACACACCCATGAAACTAAATGAGTCGAAACTAAGGGTAGGTCTAAGATCCAGGATAAAGCTTTATTCTCCCACCCTCTTCATATGTTCATTTCAGTTGCCCACAGGGAACATCGTCAGCTGCGAATTTTGGTCGAGACCATACGACCCTCTCTCCCCTCTTTAAGCGTGGCTTGATACGATGCTCCCCTCCGCGTCCTCCCTACAGTCTGTAGTTTCCTTCTCACTGAGCCGCCGAGCGTGGGGTACATAGCACAAGTGAAACGGGAAAAACTACGAGAAGTAACAGCTTCTCTTGAAAAGCCAGAAGGCAAATACGAGCCCCTCCCTCTCCCAACAAGGAGCAAATACGACCTCCCTCTATAGCGCCACTGAAACAAAAAACTAACTATTAAAAAATTTTTTCTTAGACCAAATATGACTCCCCTCCCACCAATGACCGAATACGACCCCCTATTGGAGAATCCCTGACGATGATGTGCCCTGGTCGCTCAGACTCTATTGGGAGATCAAAAGCCAAAACATGCTAAGTGAAATATCTCTCAACAAAGATGATGAGTCAGAATCGCCAGACGTATTCATGTTTTTTTTTCAGCGACGTCTAAAGCGGTCATTATACGGTACTTGCGCTCACACACCCATTTCATGTTATTGTGATGATTTGATTACAAGGAACGTGTAAATGATTCACCTCACGTTCTCTGCAATACATAATTTCGGGCCATGGTCGTTGGGCGTGGTCGCCAAAATTTTCAATGAGTCGTCGCGTACGTTCACAACGTATCTCGTCCAGAATCTGCAATAATAAATTGATATTTCATCGATAAAAGGTCATATCTCTTCGTAGTCAGTGTGACCTGACCTTCGACTCTCGGAAAAACATGTGACAAAGCGTATACACATCCATACAAGGGCGAAAAAACTGTAAACGTTCTATCGAAAGTAATTACTACATTACACGATCGTACTTTTTGAGATGGAGCGCCAAGCATTGTGAGAATGATTTTGATTTGACCAGAAACACTACGTCCTGGGAACAGTTCACGTCTCAATATCATCTCGGCGAAAATACATCCAACAGCCCACATATCAACAGCTGTCGAATG
Organism: Cooperia oncophora; assembly: GCA_036418165.1. Taxonomy (NCBI): domain Eukaryota; kingdom Metazoa; phylum Nematoda; class Chromadorea; order Rhabditida; family Trichostrongylidae; genus Cooperia; species Cooperia oncophora. The sequence continues at coordinate 143,903 of MU911943.1, read as the reverse complement.
TTCTGGCATCACGTACAGTAGCTCTGGTGCTCTGAAAGTAAACTTTGAAGTAAGTGTACGGTAGCGACTCAGGAGCACAGAAGATGCTCAAGAACTTTCCAAAATAAATACTTCAATTCATTCTTTCTTCCAAATTTTCAAACTCCAGTCTCAAATTACTCAACTTATAAAGCTGCTAGGGTGTGCTTTGGCCTAATGTCTACGTTATTACTTTAGAGAGTGCTTTGGTCTAACGTCTACGTTACAACTTGCGCTAACTTGTAAGTCGACCTCTCGCCTATGTCGCCCTTATTTCGTTAACCCTACAGTTGGTATCATCGCAATCTCGGGGCAGTGATTGGAATGGACCCCCTCTTTCAGCGCTTTCACCATTAAATGTCCCTGAATCGATCACCCTCTGATCATACTGGTAGTGGCGGATGCTGGAGGAGGTCCGATGCCCCCCTCTTGACACCGCACTAACCGCGACGGCACCAACTAAACCCTACTGATGAGCCTCGGGATTGACCAAACAATGATGGTCCGTCTGAGGAAAGCTTTAGACGAATCATCTGCGTTCGAGGATATTTTTTAGCGTACTTGGACTTCGTCTTTTCTGTTATAAAAGCCTTGAGTTTCTGGGCGCCCCTCTCCTTGAGGACAGGGTCTTGTTGTAAATTCCAACTGGACAGTGATACGAATGATGTGGTAGTCCAGGAGATGTCTTCAGTTCTATTTTTAGTGCCCAAGGATTCAGCGCGGAGCCGTTGAACATGGCAGTAAACGGTTTATGTCTGGCGCTGACCAGTACCTGTAGTGTGAGTCACGCATTTCGCTTTGATTACATGTCCCAAGAACGTCTGAATGGGAACAGAGTCTCTCTGGAAGCAGAGCCTAAAAGCGAGCTCAAGCTGCAAAAACCTGGGTAGCTAACCGCTATAAGTGGGCACGCCCTTGCCATTTCCGGGAAATGAAGGGTATCTCGAGCAACTTTGAATATAATCATCATCATGATATAATGACTGTTTCTGCACGATATAATAAAGTAGCAGCTTACCGCACCCACTCTCTGTTTCCCTCCATCGCGCGGGGGCGGCAGGAGATCCGAGTTGCGGGGAAGCTCAGAGAGTACCTTTCGACATTTGCTAGCTTACTGATACCGTCCAGTGCTGATTCCGCCTACTGCAGCCTTTTCGACCAGATCTATTGGGTCCCAGTGTCATTGTCGCGCATGCGACACCTCTTGCTAAACAGTTTTCGCTGCGCTGCCACGATTAGGGCGACGTCCAGACTTCGCGTCGACGCGTTGTGACGCACGCTCTGCAGCTGCATCAGTGCTCTAAAGTTATAGACGCGAACGCTGCTGCATCCGTTTGCGAAAGCTCGACCGTGGGCGCCGGCACTTTTGTTTAGAGAGACCACTTGGTAATAGGATAGTACGTGATCGCTCAGTCACGAGACTGGTATATGATCGGTCCTGCTCGTCTGTGGCTGCCATATCCCTTTTAGCTTTGGAGCGACGTTGCAATTGTAGCGCGTCGACGTGCGTCATCGCGAAGTCTGAACGCTCCGCAAAACCTCCTAGTTGACGTCGCTGTTTCACTGAGCGTCTCTGTTCTCCTTTTATAAGCGGCTGTTTCTGCTGTCTAAACCTCTCAAGTATCTGGGGCATTTTTCTCTCTCCGATCTTACTTTCAGTTACCTGCGGACCCAATGTTTTGTGTGCCCGTCTCTTCAGTGAGATGCTGGCCCCTATTATTGAAGACTTAAGGGAATTTTTTTGAAATTATTCACCTGTACGGAAGAGTGGCGACGTGTTGCGTCATATAGAAGCAATGTTCATCAGCTTCATCAATTTGATCCCTCATGGCCAATTTTGCCATACCAAAATCGGCAATACGCAGGGTACAGTCGCTGTTCACCAACAGGTTTGACGGTTTCAGGTCACGATGAGCGATGCCGGCTGTATGAAGATACTGAAACAGCGACATCATCACGTAGAAAAATTTGTTATTGAAACAGAAAAATGCTGCAATCGTCTCGCTAAAACGTTCCACCGGTTGTCCAAAAGAATCAAGGTGAACCTTGTCAATGATTATCATTTCTATCATTCTTCACAGACAAGTACTTTCATTTGGAATGACATTCAAAAGACATTTCTCAGCTATTACTTTGTTTCTTGAAAAGGACGACTAGCTTACTGCAGGATTACTACTTAATACCAGCGCCAATTACCTGACTACAAAGCGCAATTACTGGCTGAACTGAAGTGTGAAAAAGTTGGATGTTAATTGTGGTTTGCCCGGTCTACCTTAGTCCGCCTACTCAGTACTATGGCTTCTCCAAGAATGTAAGGCAGCGTTCATCCTTCGCGACAGCAGCGCTCCGGTCGATCGATGCGCATACTTTCGACTGCATCGATCGCGTCAAATGCGCGACAGGAGCGCTGCCATCGCGAAGTCTGAACGCTGCCTAAGCGGTCTAGGGCGCCTGCAAGGCACCTTACTGGTACTCATTTCAGTTTTACAATACGCAGACCGTAGAATTGTACTGTAGTATTATACAAGACTGTAGTATTGTACTGTAGTATTATAATGCAAAGTGTGAAGCCTCCGCTAGATATAGACACCTAGCAGAGGCTTGAGAGCAACTACTACACAGAGAAAGTCTTTCTTGAAAGTTATTGCGATTTCCGATCCAGATGACAGTCAACATTCACAAATATCGGGTTTCTGAGACCTTACAATGTCCCGAACTTGCTTGTGCCTGGATGATCATTTGGCCAAGGTCGAGGGATCACTCAGCTTAAACTCAAAAGTAGAGATCAGAAGTAGCACGATTGCACTTCTGTTCCACCGCTTTATTCAGAAGACTAACGGCGAGGGGAGGGGGGCGGCAAAGGGGGATTCTCACGATCATGCTGAAGGTCTTTCCCGAAAACGCTTTACAACATATCCTAAGTTTACATAAATAGATCACAGAAACAGGGTCCTTTTTCCTTATGGATTTTTTGCGCACTTTTGGGAAGGTCAGAGATGAACACGGGTTGACCCAGTAATGGCAGACGATTCGAATTCCCATGAACAAAAATATCTACTACAGTTATTTTCGTCTTTCTCCTTGTTCGTATTTCTAAATCCTTTTTGGAACAAGATCGTTCCAAAAGAGAACCGAACCTTCTGTCAAAAAAAGCTATCTGTCGCCGCTCTAGTCATGGGATCGTTGAACTTTTTGGTCTCTTTTCCACCACGAATGGACACTTTTTTCCCTATCTTTCTCCCAGGATCCGCAGATGAAAGGAACTGTATAAACATTTAGGGTCCCAAAACTTGCAGCAAACCCTTTTAGGAAGGCACTCCATCCTCTGAAAGACCCTCTTGTAGGCTAAAGAGTCCAAAGCAGGAGTACTTTTTCAGCGGGCTGGGAGAGTAAGATTGCGGGTCATTTTCTACGTACGACTGTGACCCCTCTCTCTCCCGGACGATCGAAATTTCATCTCCATTTAAAGTTGCCGGCTATGTCAATGACGATCTTGGATCGTGTGGCCTTGGCTGCCGAATTTGAAATGTCTTTAGCGGTGGGTTGTCTCTGAGTAATGAAAACGAGCTGACTCATTGATCTTTACCTACATTTAGCACATAGTTTGCCAGAAAGTCGAACCCGTGGCCCATAATCAAGCCCTCGGATATGGTCAAATAGTTTTTGAATGCCAGGGGGCTCCGCAAGCAATAGGAATTGGTGTAAGCAACACAGGACTGGCAAACAAGTGACCTTCGCGTTGGAAAGGACCATCAAATTTATGAGCCCTTTAGGCTGAGAGACCTTGTCTCCAGGCCTCAAAACCCTCGAAAGGTCGAATATTACAAATATGGACCAACATGTGATTCGGAAGTGCAGTTCGTGCAGTACCATACAGAAACGTAAAAAAAATCCCAAAAATCTGATTATGAATATGTCAGGAGATATCCGCAGTACATTCTTCAAATCGCTGGCTTTGGACTGAATAAATGCTTTGAGGCGTTACAAAAGTAATTTTTGGCCTACTGCTAGTTCTTTGGTACTGTGTGTAAATCGGAGCGCTGGCGCTAGAAAGCTCGGATGGGATAGTTAAAGGACCTCCTGCGAAATAGGGCTTACTACAATGGAGCTAAGGACTTCCGCATAAAAGTAAAGGGGCGGGGAAGAAGCTTCGGTTTTGGTGAACCATTTCATAGTACTGTGATTCTATTCAAATGGCGATAATCACAATTTTGTACAAGAGTCCATCAAATACCGCCACTGTTATTAGGGCCTAAATCGCTACAGTGACCATTGACCACGTCATTGCCTATTACCTCTTGCATGCGATTTGCAGTACCAACCAATCTTATAGTATAAAACCGCGTTTTAGTAGTACCAGTACATACTCGAGTTATTTTTTTGGGCGCTAACGCACAGAACGGGGACGTCATAACTCATTCTTGTTCGTGACCGTTCAACGAAAATGAACTGCTTTTGTTCAAACGCAATCAGTTCCTCAATTGATGGGATGTAGAACTGATGCTTCAGCAAACGAGTATTACTTGAGTAACGACGTGAAGATCGTTCCAGTTTTTTGTGCCGGAAAATTAAATGACATGTCTGATACCTAATGGAGGCAAACGCTTTTATTTCGAGCGTTACTGTGAAATAACTCTTTTGGCCTACCTCGTGCTATGACGTCAGTATGGTTTCGAATTATTATTTAAGAAGCTTACCAGTAGAGAAAGAAAACCTTGGAAACACATTGAACAGAGACCCTGCTTAGCGGGGGTAGGCGGCTTGGACGAGTTTGTCGGACGTCGGACAAGCCCATCGGCAGTATTCGACGTACGATCAATTCCCGTCAAGCATAGGAAATCGCCTTACGATGCTCCAGGCAACGCCACGAACGCACGCGATTTCACTTGTAAGCCGTTGTCTTGCACAGTGAAAGTAATCGTGGTTGCAATAAATGCAATAATCACGCGTCTCTATCTTCTATATCTCGCCGTCCCGAACGACGGAAGTGGTGCATTTTCTGCGAATGCGGATATTGATGCCAAATGCAAGAGCCATTTCGCGGATCACTTGGTTGCTGGTATTTTCCTTGAGCTCATTAAAAGATTCTCATCGGATATATCAATCAAAGACTCTACTTTCATATCCGAAACTACCTCTAAGATTCGGAATAAATTAAGAATTTTCGAACACTGAATGTGCTTGTTGTCGATTATCTTCAAAATACTAACCCGTAGTCCCATGAGCAATTGATACAGAAACTTTCTGATTAGATAATCGTCAAGTTCATTTGGTAAACCATGTATGACCTGATGAAGGCTGAATTCCATGAGATCCATCACTAAAATCATTAAAAGTTCCTGCAATCAATCAATGTACGTCATTGACAACGTTTTTTCTTGAAATCATACCAGGCACGATATTGACTCGTACAAAAACGTTTCTATCTGATCAGTATGGCACAAGCACATAAAAACGGGTTGATAATAGGGAAAAGAGATTGACTTTATATTGATAAAAAACCTACCCAAATAAACATTGATGCCTAATGGTCCTCTTGTACGAAAAATATCTCTCATTGATACTATATTATCATGATGTACGTGACGTAGTACACGAATTTCACGCAATGTTCGACGTGCCAAAGTTGGTGTAGCTGATGCATGTCCAATCTTCTTTATAGCAACCTGAAACTAGCCCATTCGAATATGATTGGTGCCAAGAGTTAATGACCAATCAGGAAAAAAACTTGCACGAAACGCCTTTCAGAGCTACTAAAGGGAGCACTGCTCCAATCTGCCTGTCCTTGGTTGATACCCAGGGCACCATGTACGACTGGGAATCCCCAGCGGGGGGGGGGTCGTATTTAGAAGTTGGAACGGGTCCTTTTTGTGGAATAACAAAAATTTTCTGAGCAGCGAAAATTTTTTGCTGCTGTTGACATTTCCCGTTTCATGAGCGCTATATCCTGCTCGAAGGCTGCTTTTGGACAGAAACTGGAAAAACTCAAAAAATTTCGGAAAATCAGGAATAATTGGGAAAAGTGGTAGGAAGATTGAAAAAATGGAAGGTAAGAAAAGAAAGGGGTTGCATCAGAGAAGAATTGGAGGGGGGGGGGGAAGGAATTGTTCCACGAGAGTGTTCCCCAAGCAGAACGAGCCCCAGTTTCTTCAGTACATTTTGGAAAGAGGCACAATAGTAGTACTATTCTAGTGACGTGTTCATCTCTGTCAATAATGCGCAGGCGAGAAAGAGAAGCGCAAACTTCACTATACCTAAAGAAACCAGAAGAAGTTGAAAGAGTAGTACACCTTGAACAAGTAGTCCCTGGGCTAAGGAGGAGCCACTCGAGCAACTTTGCACGTTAACTCCTCTATCTTACATTTTTCTGACGCGATAGTGGTACACTGTTCTCTAGTGCGGCCCACTGTACCCTTTCCTGTTCAGGGCTCTGATTCTCATAAGTAATCGCCGAATAAGCCTTTAGAACGAGTTCGCTTTCAATAAGGTCACGATCATCGCACTGGAGTGAAGTAGCCGGAGCCCAACAATCGGAAATCGGAAGGAAGGTCAAGCCTGTGTATTGTGTATTGCATATTAGCCCAATGATGGCGCGACCTAATTTCCTCGCTGTTCTAATTTGCCTAATTTATTTTGAAAGTCGGTGCAAAGAGGACAATGAAGGGCCAAAGAAGTGCAGAGTGTTCGATCTTTACTCGAATTATTCCCCTTCACTTCCAATTCTGTTTTTCATTTTTCACCTGAATAGACAAGAAGGGTCAACAAAAACATTGCAGTGCCTTTGGAAGGGATTTATAGTCCAGTTCTGAAACTCGATCGTTTTAAGTTTTGTTTAGATCAAAAAGTCATTCTGCTAGACCGCCAAGGAGTTTGACAGGTTTGATTGAGTCTTCGATCTAGACTGACAAGTTACCAATGAGATTCTTGATGTGTGACCGATCAAAACCAGTACAATCGAATTCTTCGAACACTTAGTCACGGTGGACGCCCTCTTACAAGCCCTGGCTGACTAATTGAAGATCTCTACCACGCAAATTCGCTGATGCGATTTCAAACAAAAAACGCTGCTTGTTCAGAGTGCAAACTGAAATCCTCGGCGCGCCCTTCATTGAAAGCAAAGTGGCTTCCGTTGCCGGCTTTCCATTTGAAAGATCATTCTTCACATCTCTGAACTTGGACAGGAAAGAGTGGCTAAAAATATTTTCGTTACTTTCCCCGAACCAATTGCGAATTGCTGCGTAATTGGGGAATGCGTCATACATGAATGTCATTATTGATTGGCTCAAAATTTGGACCCTGTCCAAGGCCATTTGTGTCTTTGAGCCTCTTGGTATACGGATAAGGTCCAAGTCTCATAAACCGGCTAAACTGCGCATTCTCCTAATGGCCTCGCGTAATCCGTTCCCTCAGTCCAATCCAAAAGCGATCTTCACCTTCATACTTCCTGGTTTGACAAGCGTATGTCAAGATGATGGCAGAAATTGTCCATTTACGTCGCCTCACTCCCTGCCTCAATAGCGACCCCCTAACTCTCAAAGTCCAACTTCACTCACTTCATTCCCCTCCGATTTCCCCAGAAGACACCATCGATGCGGCAGTTATGAACCATAGCACAGCGGGTGAGAAGTTTTCTTCTTTTGAAAATCCCTAACCCTCAGGATCAGTGTAGAACCCTCCAAAGGAGCCAAACACGATCCTCTCCCAGAACTAGTCGATTAAGATCTCTTTGTTGAGGACCCTGAACTACGCCGTGTCTTGGCTGTTATACGTTCAGTACAACCGGTCCTATGAGCAGGAACTGTGGATTCGGAATCAACTTCTTCTACTTCATAGTTCCCTAATAACTCAGACTCAGCCATTTCCGGTCCAAGATCGCTCTGGAAAATGTGAGCCTTACCTAAGGAACGTTCAAGTCAAAGGTAAGCACTACGGCTCTTGATCGCCTCTTCACAAAATAGAGCACAAACGTAAAATCAACTTGGGAACTGTCGATGTTTTCAATCATCAATACTTTCTAGAGGGTTGAAATCAGTTAGCTAGCTAGTAAGCTGACATTTAAAACACTTCACATTTTCTTGCTCATGGAAGAATACTTTGAAAGCTTACTTTCAAACCAATTGAGGAGAGCTGAGAGAAAAAAAATCAGGAGGTAGACAAAAACGATTAAATGATTTGAGGACGGACTTCACGGTTCCTTCGAGCTTTTTGGTTTGCCTAACTGCAGTTCATATCTGAGAGCAACGAGGGGCGTAGCTCGAGCACGGCCAGCGAGGCAAAGACGTACACTCAGAGATGTCTCTGAGATGCGGTGGGCGTGGTGAAAGTGGCAGCGCGGGGCTATGCCATGTTCACCACCCTACTCTATGCTAAGAATAAGGAATATAGGTATAAGGAAGGAGAGTCTACGAAAGTCTACGTAGATGTCATAAGGACGCCCCTTTTTTGCCCTCCGATTTCGTTTTTACCATTCCTCCTAATCCAGTTACCTGTTGTATTTGTCTTGAAACGAGCTTTTCTAACGATTCCCCTCTTACATTAAGATCACTTCCCCTTAACCTATACATAAAACTGATTCTATACATTATTGTTCACCTTTGTAAGACGACCATCGCTGGTTGTTTCTTCAGCTTCGCAAACGATTCCGAACGCTCCCGCTCCAATGCTCCGAACTGGTTCGTATTTTTCGGCAGCGGTACCAAATTCAAAATCGAGATGCAATTGACGACGTGCCAAATCGTCTAGCACCCGATTGAATCCCGTTTTGGCCGCCGGCATCGCGGGATCTGAAATAGAATCGGGTATTCGTTTTTTTTCAAATCGGGTTTTCCATCCGTAATTGGCATTCGCGCTGGTTGGTTTTTTTATGAAACGCCACAAATGAAACGATAAAATCGAAAAGTGTGATGAACAGCAATACGATTTCACTCGCAAAAGAGGATGAACAGATAGAAACGAGCCAGCTCTTTAGGAAAAAAAATGAGTATAATGGGTATGATGAAGTCCGGGTAGGAAAATTTGCGATAATCATGAAATAATCGATATTCGCCCTTTTCCTCAACTTGTTTCAAGAGTCTCGTAGGGACTGGAAACTAGAGTATTTTAATCAGAACTTTACTGAATTGTGACCCAAAGTTGCACTATTGAAGGCAGCCACGTTTGGCAATAAACTAGTAATTATTGAGTATTATTTACTAATTCTGGGTGTCAATATCATATCTCAAACTTAGGCGATCTAGCCATGAAATAGGCCGCACGATAGAAAGTTTTTTTGAATCTAACGAATATGTTCAGAAAGTGCAGTTGCATACTAGTAAGTCGGTTGCTGGAATGATGTGAGTGATCAGTAGATCAAGTAGTTTCCCAATGGCAACTAAGATAGCAACCATCATTGTAACTTTGCTCGGGCAAAAGCAATGATATCGAAAAATCTCATTGTTCTAAAGAAATGCAGAAAATCCATTGATCTGGTCTTGGACGAGGGAATACGAGGATGTGTTTGAAGAGAGATATCTTGCCCTAGGAGACAATTTTTGCAAAATAGGACCCTTCCGCCTATTGTGAGACCCTTACCCTTACCATTCTCTTACCCAACCCACCATCTTCCTTGTATCTCCCATCTCCCTACCTCCTTTCCAGAATTCCCAAAACTTCACATTTTCCCGAAAAAAAAGCGCCGTCCAGCGGAGTAGGGTAGGGTGTGGTAAACAACGCATTTAAAATAGGAAAACCAAGAAAAGTAAATAAGCAAAAAGGCCTACAACGTATCCCTGTACTTACCTCAGTACCGAAGAGACGCTTCAGATCACCACAGGTACTGACGAAAGATTGAAAAATGAACTCATTTCGCACTGCAATCCACGTACTCAACTAATTCAACGGTAACCAGTAGGATTTATGTAAATATCCGTGAAAGTAAATGGAACAATGCGAACATAATACCCTACGTATCACACCACGCTCGGCCTTTTTAATCCACAATCCCTACGGCGACATCAGACGTCGCGCGCGGCATGCCGCACGCGACCAATCCACTACAACTATCGTACGACTGCAATTATCGTGGGGCTTAATGGCATAGAACTATAACAATGAAGGCATTGGAGGGGGGGGGGCATCTGAGAACTGATTTCTTTTGGGAACTACGAAACGGAAGAACTATTCAAGAAACCTTATAAACCGAACTTATAGGATCATCGCATTACCCAGCGCCCACCCCGAGCCGGATTGTTTAGGCCAGTACTGCCTACATTCTATCCTAATCTGATTCTAGGTCATTCTTCATAGCTGAAGACCCAGTTAATAAACAGTATAAAGTAATGAGTGTACAGAAAAACTATGAAACTTCAAGTAAATGGAGCACTGTCCAATATGATTGATAAAGAAAATGGTGATTCAAAAGCCTTGAGATCCAAGTGAAAGCCCCTCCACTCCGTCTATAACACCCTATACGACTTAGAACAGGAGAGCTGAACGAGTTATATGTAGTAAGAAACGGTATGTAACGAGTTAATAAAGACATCAGTCCCCCTACGAGTCCGTTAATGAACGAGACACGTTTTCCGTAGAAGGGGTGGGACCGAGGCGCGAGGAGTTGACAAGCGGGTTTCGAAGGTTGGCCTTTAAGGGGTGGGGGGTGCTTACGCTATCTTTGTGACTCATCTTCTGACTTGACGATTAGGTTGAACGCCTATGCAAACGGGGGAACGCCAAAATCCTAGAAGAACAATCACCGGAAATGATAAACCGTCAGCATTTACTGATAACTGATCAGTAATGAACTTTGTGTTCACAGAGCTGATAGAAAAGACCTTATAGGGCCATCTCACCCCTACTTTACGAGCCTTCCAACGTGAAGCTATAAGCTACCACATGAAAGTCACGAGCATGAAGCTGAAGCTACTGGTGTAGAGCGTTATCGCTGTTTTCAATAACAAGTTGAAGAAAGTAAAAGTACAGGAAGAAGACAAAAAGCTCTGTTATAAAGGTTATGATAAGCGGCATTTGCACTAGCCAACACATGGGAAGAACCAAAAAAATCGCAACGTAAGGGACTTAGCGAGTTATCAAAAGAGGTTTTTAGCACCATTCGTTATCATACGACGTCGGCACAAGAGACCAACACAAAGAAACCACCAGCGTGAAATGACCGAGAATAGGCAATCCTAACCCACTTGACGCGCTATTAAACGATACGTTTATGCGTTTTGGAAAATGTGTTTTCAAAAACGATCACTTCAATCTTGGCACTTACTTTAATGGTTTACAACTTTGAAAGTTACTTCACAACATAACGACAAACAGCGATATGCTGTGCTATGCCGTTTCACTTTCTTTGAAGGCGTGGAAATTGACGGTGGAAAAATGGAACAGTACAAAAATGTTCTCCCAAAGAGATGACAGCATAGGTTTACTGACAAATTAGAAGTTTTGTAGTCTCTGCTGTAGGGTACAGGAAAAAACCTTCTTGGGCGAATGTGTTTTGGGTCCCTCTGGCGCTGTTTGCTTGGGAAGGCCTACTTTACTTCAACAGCTCTTTTTGCCAATTCTTTAACTAACAGATCTCGTTGTGGTGAGACGTGAGACGGGTAAACTCTTGGGCTTGGGAAGTAGGGAATCGGTACAAGTAAGATACTTTGGTTAGGGGACTAACAAGTCTTCGCAAGATTCAAACACTGTGAGTACCATTTGGTGCCTCAACCAGGCCGAAATGCCTCTAAAATTGGTAATTACCATTAGAAGTCTGCACTGTAGCAGCAGAATTGAGAAGGGGACGAGAATCCAATCTAGGTGAACCTAATTAAGCCTACCTCAATGTAAAAACAAACTAAAAGAGGCACAAAAACCTATTGCAGAAAACTCTTTTGTTTGTTTTTCTATTGTGGAAGATTTTGCAATAAATTTGCTGCATTTCTTGTTTTATTTTTTACGCTCAGATTCCAGCGAGCCTCCGGCACAGCAAAATACACCGCTAATAGATCGTTGTAATCTCTTGTAAACCTCATGAAATTTGAAAGCCGTGGTAGGCCGCTTCTTCTTCTTGAGAATCGAAAAAAATTGTTTTCTTTAGCGCGTGAATTTTTTTACCTAAGTCTTCTGTCTTCAGACGCCTGATAAGAGACATGTACGACCCCAAGAGAGATGATGTTTCCGAAGGCTATAGAGAGAAGGACAAAAAACGGATCGGAACCTCCTCCGGTAGCAATTTTTTGAAGCTTTCTACACAGTTCCATCTTGATGTAGGTGCCAAGGGGCGCAGTTCAGCTTAAGGGAACCAAATGGTGCTCAGCGAGTTTTGTACGAACCACTTGTGAAAACTTGTTAACTCCTGTAACTACAATGACTCACTACCATTTTGCAGCTCCACAATATTTCACAAACGCTAATCTCTTAGTTAACATGCACAAGAGGAACCGGCGGAAGTGCAGTGATCCCTCCTCCCTCAAAGCAGAATTGCGCCAACGTCACGCATTGGAACACCACAAAATGGACAATTTTCGGAACGCCTATAGGCCTTTCAATTTGTTCGCGTTCTTTTATAGAGTTTGAGAGCTTCAGAATTCTGTTAAATATACAGGTACCAAAAGGCTTCGTGGCAGCACAGCAGTTAGCAAGTTTCTTAACAGTAAAGTTGAAAGTTTCGAGGTAGTTCCAATTCGTAGAATAACTGTAGCGATGGTTCGTAGAATAAATTAACAAGAACTTCAAAAAAAAAAGCTCCGAAGGGGCTCGGATGGAAAACTGGCATAGTTTGGCAACAGGGGTAGGGGGTATTTCGCACTTTCGCTGCTTCTTATTGTCGCACTCATTGCTCTACAAGCTTTGACAGGCATTGTTGATAAGAGTTGACAAGTAGTTTATATTACAAAGTTCAACCGGTACCACTTCACGGCTTCACAAGATTTGACAACTCTTTAATTGATGGCTAGACACGGCAATGCGAAGCAGTGAAGGTGCAAAATGCCCACCCACTCTAGCGGAACTGCGCCTTGGAAATTTTCTCAAGCGTGGAACGTGTGGTTGTTGTTGCAGATATTCCTATGCAAATATCGTTTAGCACACAATAGGCTGATGCATCATAGAGATACTCACTGGGTTTCGTAGCTCTATCAAGTGCCACCCACGTGAAGAAGGAATCTTCAAGGGCAATAGACGTGATAGAAAACGAAAGGACAGTGAAAGTGAGGATCTCGATTTTACACCAGTAAAAGTGCAAAGCGCCATGAAATTTACGACGTACAGTTCAATGAATGGACTACGACGATGATGTAATTCTCTCCAAAGATTGAAGAAATTCAGACAGAAGAATGTATCGAATTGAAAACTGAACGAGGAACAAGCTGAGGCCGAAAGCGAGTTTTCAACGACAGGAAAATATATGACTGAGGGTCTGGATCAACCAAAAACAAGTGGGTGGCAACTACCATCCGGTCCGTGCGCACACTGAAAGTGGATTTTACAAGGGGGAACAGTAGAAACCCGTTAGGTGTTCTATGAATTGGTAAGAAAAGGCGACAAATGCAAACAATGTTCAGATGAAAAGTGGTTCGAAGACTGTTCAAACTTTTGTATATGCAACTCATTTCATTTTGGTAACTGGTAAATGTAGGGTAGTACATCACTAGGAACTTGAGCAGTTCACTTCAGAAAAGGAGCCTTCTTCATCATGCATTAAGTATGGGTCCTTTATCGGAAGTGAATCATTGAGAACAATAAAGTTCAGTTGAAGCATATCTTGGCGACGAGATTACCCACGCAAAACTGATGACGGTCGACCACCCACGGTGTAACACCAAACTGCGGCATGAAAGAAAAACTGCAAGAACTTCCGAACATCGCGCTGAGGTCACGTGCTATCAGAAGTGCAGTGCCCTGGAAGTACTCAAAAAACGGGTCCTGAAAGTCCATGATGAGTAAACCTAGATAACAACAAAACACTCAAGAGCCCCACAATTAAGAAGCCACAAGTGCTAGTTCTTTGGAGGAAGATGATTCTGAACTTACAATACATAAAATATTACATCTCAAGGATTGTACTGCTCAGGAAAGTAACAAGTACCAGTACCATCGGTACATTGCACTATCTTGACAACCTCTTGAAAGTGCGAACTCGGCAAAGAGAAAAATGAAGACAAAATTGAAACAATTTCAATACAACAGTTTAAACTGTCCTGCTGTCATGGAGCACCACAATAGCCTAATCTACGTGAACAGTACTCTATCAGACCCCAATTGAATAACTGTTGATACTACAACTTGTCTATAGAACAAATGGTATGAGTTCAATTGTAGTCATATATCCTTAATTTTAATAATTCCAGCTTTTACTATGTAGTCTTCCGTTGAAGTTTTTCTAGAAATCCTGACCGGCATCCCTTCATGACATCACTAGACTTTACAACTCTCTACACTACCGACAATAGGAAGCAGCTACTTAAGCGCCCCCCCCCCTGTCGTCCAACTGAGCCAAGTTTTTGTATTTGTAATACTTCATGATAATATTGCTGTGCCAGATTTCAGAACAGTAAGTAGCGCAATGTAGGAGCTATCAGACCTGATACTCTCATTAGTGGTCAGATGTCAGTAACAGGGTCACTCATTTGTATTGTTTTGTCTATCTGATTATTTATTGTCAATATTACTGCTATACAGTATACATTTATATAAATACATATCATCATCTATATATAGTGCGCTGAAATAGCATTAAATATCGAGCTGTACGATTTATGTACTCGATACATTTTAAATTACATGCTGAAATCTCATCACGTCTTCCGCTTCAAGATATTCATATTCAAGTAGCAGGAAGGAATGTCAAAATGACAATACTTATGTACAATATATAATATTACTTCATATACTCTCATAAAATAAGATAATATAAGATATAATATTACTATTACAAATTATTACCGCCACCACTTAGCACTCAATTATCACTACCATTCATCAACCAGTATCAGATGTAACAGCAATACAAGTATATAAACAGCAATATTGCTATCAAATGGTATCAATGAAAAGTATACAACAAATCAGTATTCAGTGAAAGGTCACTCTGGAAACTTTGGTAAGACATATTAATTGTTTACACAAATATACAAACTGTATGCATTAATGAGCATATGAACGGGCAGTGCTTACTTTTTCCTCGCTTCATAGTAGTAATTAATAATAATAGTAAGGAAAATAGTAATTGACACCCTATTACGATGTCTGGATTAATACCAGATCTTCGTATTAGCATTCGATAATTTTTGAATGAACTCCAAAAATAAGGAGATTCAGGTCCTTTTCTTGAATTTCATATAAGAAATATAAACAACACAGAATTTCTCATGAAGCAAATTATGAACTAGTTTAGTGGCAAGATGTAGGAATAATCTTGAAATTCAAAACGCAGACCTTCAACGTAAGTTCTGTTGCTATCTCTGGTACAGTATCGTAAATGATATGATAACGACCGTCAGCGATAATGCTACAAGATTTTTTACACAAACATTACTATTCGGTAAAATAACTAATCATGAGTCCTCAATAACCTCGTAAACTTTGGTTCTCAGTAAAGACAAATTACAAGTCAATCTTCTCGAAGTCAAAAGTAAAAGTGAACAAGGATCTATCCGATCTCAGATAGGAGTAGTCGCAGGACTGCGAACTAGCGACAGTGCTGAGAAGTTTAGAATAAAACCTTTTCAGAGGAAACTTCGTGGTGCCAATCGTCTAATCAGCAGTTTACGAAACTGGCAACGCTCTACGCGACTAATCAGTACTCGAAGCTTTTATCAGTAGATAGAAGTGAGCGTAGACAAACGGAATATCGCACATGTACACAAACAGGGCCAAAGTTTCAAATTACGCTCACGCACCTAGTGATTTGGATTAAATTCACCTCCAAAACACGATTAAGGAGCAGTAGTAGCGTTCATTACTGGATATACAGATTTAGCAAAACATTTGATCCATTGCATAACATTCAACCAGTTCTTGTACGATGACAAATCTCCCCCTACACAGATAGTATTACACTGGTTTCTGCTAATCGTATACAGGTAAGTAAACCAGTGAGAATGGTGTGTATCCAGGGAATCCCGCACTGCCACACTAAAGAAAAAAGAATGTTCCAGTGGACTGTTTATCACGGGTTTTGTATCGTATCTACTGCAACGATAAGTTTTTTTCTACTGTTTCAGTAAGCAAAATTAGTTGCTCTGATAGTGCACGATGTTAGAACGTGCAGTTCCGCGGCAATTCCGTAAAAAAGTCGTAGAGATGTGGAAAACTCACAAAACTCAACAAGGTCGCACTTGACCTCCTCGGCGCGGAGCGGGTGAAAGTTGTAGCGCTGAAACCCTTGTATACCCTGTACCGACAAAAAACCCATCCCTGACGTTTGCACCCGTTAAACGGGGCTGACAGGTAGGATACACATAACACGACGGGACCCCGCTGTGGGGGATGTGCCGATGGCCTTGTCCGAATGGGGCGCGGTGTGTGTGGATAGATCGCGCCGCGTCCAAGGCCATGCTAGCGACAACCACAGCGAGATCGCTGCCACTATAACGTACAGCCGATGCCATACCAGTGTGGTGAAGGCGAGACACCCGTTGAGTGAAAAAGTGCCGTAACGTCTCACTCAGTGTTCACTATCATTAGAAATTCTTTCGAGAATATCCACTGAAAACTCCCTCGACGGGGTTTTTTATAGACTACTTTGAATGCGTAACGAATCGGAAAGCGAACAGATCTGAAGGTCGGCCATTAGAGATGGTTCAAGTTTCTCGTTCATCTCATATTTGCTTAGTTTTCACGGCAAATTTAATCAAATTTTTTAGTTCACATCTACTTTACAATGGCTATTCATGGTAGATCACATAGGAAGAAGCATATTTCATTTTGAAGAAAAAACCGAAATTAAATCAAAAGTAATGTCAAGCCTAGTAGGTTCAGAGGGTTACCAACTTAGAACCTTACTACTAGTGCAAATATGCCAAAGTATAAATAAATAAAGGAATGAAATAAGTATCAAATTGTACGGATATAGAAAAATAGTGAAGAGCAATTTGAAGCAGTACCTTAAATCTCAAGCGAAGTACTCTATATTTGCAAAATAAGAAAACTAGCAATTTCGTAAGAAACAAACGTACAAAAAGCAGAGATCAAAGTCGCGACCTGTGCTTGATCTACATGATCTCCTTCATTTTTGATCTACAAGCGATCAATTTTCCCGAATAGAATGCAAGAACTGGAGTTTCTTTCAATTCTCACAGCTAAATCGAACGATCACGATGTATCCCTTACTACAAATACTTATTAGGAGATTCTAGAAGTAGATCCTCTTCAAACAGAATCAAATATCATTCAATCAGAGAGTCTGATTTTCGAGTAAGTAAAGGCTACAAAGTAAATTTGTATTTATCACTATGTTTACATTAATATCGTTGTGTTATTTTCGATAATTGCAATACGAAACGTGAATAGCGTAGTGGCAAAAAGCGCTACATGTTATACAAGTGCTCAACGGTTCCAGCATCCAGTCTAGACGAACCAATTTCGTTGTCTCTCCAAAGTCAGCCAAGCGTTGAAAGACTTGTTTGAACGAAACACTCTCCATACAGTTCAGAATCAAAGCAGTAAGCATGGCGCATTCCTCTTTGAACACAAGTTACTGTTCAAAGCCGAATGCTGCACATTTGCCAATCTTACTTTTTGAAACAAGCAGAACTGGTTCATGTTGACTCACGAGGAGAAAGTTTATGTTCACTGCAGTCACTTGAAGTAACTAGTCAATCATTACTAGTTACAAACTTTCACTTGCACAGAGGGAATCCGCACCAATCTTTTTCACTATGTACCCAATAGAAAAGTTCCCTTTGCGCCGCAGTGATTCTTTTGGCAGTTGTCGCAGTCTTTTTGATCTATAACGATCGATAATCTGGGCTCGCATGACACCTCAATTATATGAATCAAATAAGACGCGAAACTTAAAATGTCTGCATGTTCTCAACGCCGAATCAAAGGATTACACGATACCACTTACTACTTCTTTTGACAGTTACCACAGCCTTTTTGATCTACAGCGGTCGATATTCATACTGAAAACAAATTCAAAACAGTATATTACAGTCTTTTGACAGTATTCAAAAACAGAATATATCTGCATTGTTAAGCAGACTTAGCGTTTTCCATGAGTTGTTTTTAACATGTACCTCTACGTGCATTAAATAAATTCTAAGTAAATAAAGTGAACATGCAGTACCTTACACTGCAAAGCGGATATTTTAAGACAACTTCTGTTTATTGATTGAAAGAGATCAAACCATCTCAAATTGAAGATCTACTAATAGTTCCTAAAAAGGGGTAATTAATGGGACCTAATGACACTCACAGCATAGATATGTAGTGATATGTGGATGAACTTTCGCCGAAATCACACATCATATGTGGATACACATTCCATTGCATGAGGTGATCAATCAATAACTGATATAATGGTGGGATCAGAAGAAACTGGATATGGTGCGACACAACATACGAAATCCATTCAGATCGACATCACATCATTGTATTTACCAAAGCCGGTATGATCTACATTGAGTCGGACTACCATACAGTAATCAAATCAACAACAGCACCTGTTCAACAGTGATAATGTTAATTCGAATGAAACTGGTAGGTCGACCGATGGTAAAGAGTAATTAGGGGGGCATCAAAAGCAGCAATACTATAACGATCGCATTAACGATAAATAAACTGGGTCATGTAGGTTCGAAACTTGTTGTCTAGGTCTAGGTGAGACAAATGTGGGGGGTTGAACGACGATAAGGCGCCCGAAAACACACAATCTCGCCCTTGTAAACCCTGGCTGTACTAGTGCCGCGCCAAGTGCGGGACAGTCCTGGCTGGCTGGCTTTGGTGAGCTTTTTGTCAAAGCTCGTTGTTTGTATGGAATGCTGCTGTCATTGAATAAATTTGATGAGCATGAACAGATCAGTGTGGATCGGATTTCAAAAGGAAATGATGTGGAGCATGACATTCGGAGGAGTTTTTCCGACGAGCCAGCCATTCGGCACTGAAGAAAGGCGCTCGCCTCTCTCTCGTAGTGGAAACGATTCTCCCTCCCTTCGCACAGACATTAACCCTCAACATCAAGCATTAGACGAGCCCAACCACGCCCTACACTTATGCGCACCATCACTCCCCGTACGTGAACTCGCGCATAAATAACAACATGAAACAAGTTCTGAGTAAGCACAGTCGGCAACCACATCGTTGAGGTACAACTAGTAACAGTAGCAGTAAGCATGAGACAATGCCGTGGAGGGTCAGAAAAAAATCACAACGGAAATCAATGTGACAAGTCGAGATAAGCGGAACGGGTAGCGGGGAGGCCGACATCAAAATCGTTGATCGCGCTTGAAGGCCAAACGAAAACCTTCTACACAAATTACTAGAGACATTGGCTCGGGGACGAAAAGTATATAGAAGACTGGAGCAGAATGGACTTAAGTCAGGCTCTAACCTAACCCAAGCACATTAGACCACCCAGAAGTCTGTGGTACTGTATTGCGCTAATGTGATAGCAAGTTGTCCATTAAGACCAAACGGTGAAATCGCTGACCTAGTGAATGTTGATTTAGCGAAGCAGGTGACCAACGGTACCTCCGAAAATGACTGTTACTGAGTTCAACGAGTAATCCGTTCACGGTATGTCCCGTGCTGGTCTTCAAGTGGTGACACAATTCGCCACGGTGCCGCCCTCTTTCGTATAGAGAAAACCACTTGCATTACCGAAAATGGATGCAATATGGAAAGAGGCGTGACACATTTGAGTACAATAAGGTCGATGACCGTTGTGCAACCACTACCACTCGCCCGTCATCCTGCACCCTCGTCAAACCCCGTGAATACACGCGTTTTTGTCATCGAGCCGGACACTCTTGGCTATGAATAACAGCGTAGTTGTCAGTACAAAAAATTGTACAAAGGACTTGCTGACTCCGGAGATATTTTGAGCGTTACGATTTGAACTATTTTTGTGTCCAAAGGGCTAGATAAATCGGATTGCCAATTAGGTTGAATCAGATCAATTTAACTAGCATATTATTTGGCTAAAGCAAATTTCCGAACCCTCTTTTCAAGGCAGTTGGCACGACAAATCCTTAATGTAAGACGAGTAGGATACTCCTGGCAAAACGGAATTTCGCCACCTTGAACAGGTGCTGCTTAGTGCCTTTCCCAAGGAAGGTACAGTACTTATAAAGCCCTATCAAGCTATAGCATACCGACCAGAGGCCCACAGCGCCTGCCCGCCTACAAATGGACGACAGTACCTGACGCTCGTATTGGTTCATTTGCTAAGTAAAATATTAAGGGATTGCTACGAAGATGTCGCGTTGGTGCACTGATGTATGAGTACACTCCTGCAGCCGTACTTACCATACCGATTATGGCAAGATGCCTACGGGAAACTCGTCCGAAATCGCTTCTTAAGCCGTGAAGAAAGATGGCTTTTCTTCGCAGGTTTTTGACAGTTTCACTTCGTTTTTTCGCCGTTTCCCCACTATATAGCGACCTGCTAGCATTTTAGGCCGAGTACCAAATTATCGTGCCGACTGCCTTTAATGACGCTGAGTGCTATGTAGTCGTGCAAGAAAAAAGTCAGACTTACTCTCCCAATCCAATAATAGTTTATATTACTTTGTAATTAATGTGTAGCGCGTTACCATCCTTTTCGCCTCCCACCCCTAGTTTTACCTTCCTTGGAGATGTCTGCATACATATGGCAACAGCTGCAACTGTACTGGTTTCGTTCGCATGTTTCAGTATGCACGTGTAACATCTTTTAAAAAAGGCCAAGGTAGCCTAGTGGACAAGAGTAAACGAGACGCACTCCAGTGACCGAGTTTTCTCACACCGCTTTAGCTTGCCCTGGTGAATGAGTACCCGACGCGAAAAATTGGGCAGAATTTACACGGATCCAAAGGTCTCAATGACAGAATTGGGTGCATGGAGCTTCCTGAAGAGAGATGGATGGAAAGGTACCGTACCTGCATGTCTGCATTACAGCCGTGCTAGGTGCCACAGTACGAGTATCTTGTGCTGTTTGACAGTATCGGTGAAATCCAAGGGACCTTTGACCCAGGGCCCATCATTAGAAAGATTGTTCCAAAAAATCCGCTCTGTTTAACGCGCAATTTAACCTTCCACAGGATGACACTGGGGCTTGGGTGGCCAATCAGTGGCAATTTCCCCTTGATACTGCCTTCTCCAAGGTTTCTTTTATCAAGGCGCCAAGTCGAAGTGAGATAAGCAAAATAAAAAAAGCGGAGATGGAGTACTTTCGAGAGTAATAAAAGTCTTCAGGAAAGCTACAGTGTAGCTACCGAACGTGGGTGGTCCACCCATGCCTTATTGGATTCTCCATTGGGAGAAAAAACTGTTGAGAAATAATTACAAAGTAAAGAAATTAAATGGATAGAAATAAAATCTTTGAAACAGATTAATGAACTATGTTGTAAAACCTAATAAATGAGAATTATTGAGGGGGGTCGAAAGCAAAGAGATAGCTCAGCTTCCGTTTTGCACGTGCTCTTAGACGGAAGCCGAGCAAAAGCATATTCCTCCTTCCGTGCTCTTCAGTAAGGAAAGGAAGAAAAATCAGTTGCAGCAAGTTTATAAGGTATAAAGTTGAAAAAAAAATCAAGAGAATTCTTACACGAAAGGATTAACTTCTTTTTATGGACTCAGCAATACACAAAGCTCTATAATTATCTAAAATTCTCGTTCTAATCTGATTTTTGTTATAGAAGTATTTCCTTTACTTGCCACTACACAAGTGCTTAAATAAATGTCAAATTATGACTCTTATTGAGACAGTAAACAGTTTCAGCAAAGCAACGATGAGTAACTTTTGCATCAATTTTTGGAATTCAGACAAAATTTCAAAACTTCATTCGAACCATATTTACATTTAGCCAGGTATTTTGGAGAGAAAGCTCAAAATTTCCCCGATTTTCCGAAAAAATATGTGAAATTCTTTTGTTCTCATATATTTGTAGAACCTATAAATTATTTACTTGTTCCTTTATCAAGGGCCCAGGCGCGCTTTTAGAGGTGACAGACGTGCCACGTGAAAAACTCCTACACCTGTTCATTGCTCTGCAAATTACGTTGCGCTAAATCAGTAAGCCTTGATCAATTTTTCACCAGCGCTGACATTCATCCTTTAGTATTGGGATCGTCATTCATCACTGGACAGTAAAATGGAACAAAACCCATACAGTTGACCATTTACTGCAGTAACAGCGGCGTTTAATCCGTGAAATCGCTGCAACACAAACATTTTCGCTATAAAATCAGTAATGGTTGCAAAGTTGACATTGAACGTTCGAAGGCATAAGGCACGCGATAATTTGGTATTCGGCCCAGAATGGTAGCAGGGGTGCTATACAGAAGAAAATGGCGAAAAACGAAGCGAAGCGGTCGAAAACCTGAGAAAAAAAGCCTTTGTTCTACGCGGCCTACAAAACAATTTCGGAAGAGTTCCCCGTTAGCATTGCGCCAATAACCGCTACGGTAGATACGGCTGCAAATATCGTGTCGCTCGGAGCGTGGTAGGCGTTCGGGTCGTATGTTGCAGCTTGATAGGGCGCTATAACGGTACTTCCCCGAAAACGCAGCGCCTACTCAAGGGCGCCGAATTTTGTCCTGCTATGCGTATTAATCCTACTCGTCTTTGGGATTTATAGTGCCGCGCGCATTTAAGTACAGCATGACAACTCAAAGGATTACTGCTAAAGGCTTAGTATGTCAAAATCCTTGAAGGCTCTTCAGAATTCACATCTACGTCACAATGAGGCTTCGATATAGGGCCACCCTCGGAATTGGTGCTGGAGTGGGAAGGAGGTTGAGCGAATAACGAGAGTTGAAATCCCGGTATGTTCCAGTTCGAGGTCCTGGGTCATTAGCCAAACGAAGAGACCTACAAGACGGATGACAGGAAGAGGATCAAGTGTGGTAGGATATGGTCATAGGAAGATATTCAACGGTGGAGGATTTTATTCGTAGAGATCTCCGTGAAGCAGTCGTCTGTGTAAATGTGACCTAGACAAAATGGCAACGTTCAACAAATACAATGTGAAACCAACGATTGCGACGGATTATCGGCATAGGAAAGACTTATTCTGCGACCAATTCAACAAAGTGGTCAAGAAGAACATAGGAAGGCCACTTTTCTAGATAGGCATTGATTGCGAGCAGCAGTAGCTAACGGTAGACTATAAACCAGTTGTCGTGACAAAAACGGCTATTTGTCCCTTCCCTATAGCACCAGAAACGATTCGTTCCGTTTAGATCTGTTGAAATGGTGAGCACTTTCTCAAAAAGGGAGGCAATTCCGGAAAGAGAGGGAGAGATTTCAATTAAAGAGTCTGCAGCGAACACAGAAAGAAGAGTACACAGAAGCGATGACAAGAGGGCAATTAAAAGTGGTTAAGTAGGTCATTACCTTATAGGTGTTCCCCTTACTCATTAGGGAGAAGCCCAAAGGTGAACTGAAAAGAGTGAGTGGTGGATACGTTTGATGATATTGTGTTCGGTATAGCCTGATGCTTGTATGGTGCAACAAATGACAGCGCAGTGGCTGATGAAACTGGTTTCCGTGAATACGTCAAAGAAGCCATTTGAAAAGTGATCAAATACACGGGGAGTACGGTGACGAAAACGAGCAGGATCCCCCTAGTGAAGAAGGCACGACAGTCCGGCCTGGAACAATAGGGTCGACGCGCGGGTACACCCATAGAAAATGGTCCTGTCGTAGTTTGCGCGATGTCTGTTTGTCGGCCACGGCCAGAATTTTTCCACCTCACCGCCTACGCAATTGGTGCGCAAGAGCGTGCTAACTCGAGCAATGCGTAGGGCTACTGACGGCGGCGATGAACGCGTCGTTCTGTTTGCAAGAAGGATTCATCGATGGCTTCCGCTCTTTCTCTATCTCTTTCTCGCACGAAATCACTGAAAAATGACTTAGTGCGGTTGGTAACTAATGTGAGCGCTATGTCTTGCACGGGAAATGGGATGTTCAACATGCAATTGGTTTCGGCTAAACCATTAATAGGCGCGCTTATAGCCGCCATGAAAAACACTCCATCTACACGATTGAATGGATATCCAATTCGATCTTATAACGGGGTACGAACATCTTTGAAGACAAATGCAAGAAAAGAGGCCAAAACTAGGGAACCAGCAGTGCTTCATGTCAGGGCATCCTGTCGGTGGGGAAAATATTCGGAAAAGACGAACCACCTGCTTCTTTTCTTTCCCCATCCTACCTGCCATTTTCTTAGGTCCTCCCAACTTCCTACTATTTTTCCGGAATTTCCCGGAAATTTGCATAATCCCCAAAATTTTGCTGCCGACTGGGGTGGGGGTGGTATACGGGCATGTGAAACGGGAAAAATCGCGAAAAGTGAGCAAGCGGAGGAAACTCTTTTTATCACGTCGCAAATTTCTCTCAGAGGCGAAAACGACCCCCTCTCTGTTCCAATAACGAGCGAATACGACCCCTCTCTACTCATAGCCTCCGTGAAACAAGAAAAACCAACTAAAAAAAATTTTTCTCAGAACAAATACGACCCCTTCCGCCGCGACCAAATACACACCCCTGGAGATTCCCCAAAGTACGACGTGGACTGCTTCATAAAGCGCTTGATCGAATTTCTTGCTCATTTTGCTTACACGGAACATCAACCTGCTGTGAATCCTCCAATAAGCTAGGGAACTTCTTATCAGCAATGAGAACGTCTGCAGTAAACCGCCATAGACGTGAAAGTTGCAAAATAAAGAAGGTGAACCTGAGGAGGTCGGCGCTGTGTGCCTGGGAAGTTGTTGGTCTTTAAAGGTGAGTCATGTCTGCTTGTATTCACTTTGTCACCGAAACATTGCGACGATTTCAATCATCGCTTTGTCCCATCAGTACAAGGCGTAACTGAGCTTAAATAGAGTTTACGATCAAGTGGTCCGTAAAACGCCTCCGTTCATCTGGCATCGTTGTCCGCATCCGCAGATAATGTACCACTTTATGAAGTATTTAGTTTTGTTATGATGACTGCTATTTTAGCCGCAGTTCGCTCCGGAGTTTCATTCCGGAAGGCGGCAAGATTTGCGAAGAGGGGGGGGGTCACTGTGCAGGGTGTTCCCAGATTTTTTTCTCTTCTTCTTCTAATGGGGAGTTACTTATGAGACCGCTTCATGATTTAGCACTTACTAACCGTAATATTTAATCGCGGGAATCGTCTATAACTGAAGAGTGGCCTCATCCGAGGCACAGCGCCAGCAAGTCTTTACCGGGTCAACTGTGGGATACACCAAAATGAAACTACAGCGGAGTTTCGCGCCACCCTGCCTGTAGAATCATTAAGTCTTACCACTGTATTGAGCAGTACCTGTGTTAGTCAGTGCTTTTATAGTCTCACACGAATTTGGTAGGGCTACCCGACCAGATGTATGGCCGTGTTGGTCTGAACATGTTTAGATATAGGGTTCAACCCACGGACGTGCCCTAGTGGCGCCACTTGCCATGCCCCTGTTCTCTTTGCAGAGGAAAAACAATAAAGTGCAAAAGGAAAGGGTGAGATTAATGTAGATTTTGGTAGCCAGGTTTGAGTAGTAAAACAATAATAGAACTAGCTTATCAAGCGTGTCCATACTCAAGGAGGAAGTCGTGAGTAAGATCGAATTGCCCTTGCAGGGTCATGAGAGGTGCTGCGTGTTTGCAAGACGGGTAGCTCGTCCAGATCATAAACTACGGGCTGTCGTAAACGGCGATCTGCGTGAAAAAGTTACCATTGACTTAGTTGTCCTATTCTCAAAAACGCGTCACCAGTTTGGACGAGCTGTGCTCAAGCTCAAACACCTTTTTAATGAAGTGCAAGAGTATATCGATGGCAATGTGATTGCGTCACACCATTTAGGTCAACCCCTGAGGGGCAGTGGGCGTGGGTGCATTCCTTATTTGAGCGTGGCGGCGGCTGCGCTTTCAGATGGATATTTCAATGGTGATTATTTTTTTGTACAGCCCAAGGCGAGATGACGTTGTCACAAATTTAAATATTCCACGGGTATCCTAACCCGTGGTCAAATGAACTAACTGGCCACGCCCACCGCATCCCCAGAGGAACGGTTTACAATAGGCACTGCCCATTCTACTCACAAAGCCATTAAACTGCCATTCAAATTGAAAATAAAAAAAATACGAATCAACCGAATTATCTTCAGGGGCTGGCTATTGGAGGAAATAATGAGCGCTCAGTAAAGACTGCATCGCGTTCTGCGCTCATTTACCGCACTTCATGGACAAGAGGTTTAGAGTGCAAAGGAGCAGATAAAAATGGATTGAATCCAACTTCAGTAACCACTAGATCTGTCAGTGAAAAGTTATAGTTTCTAACTTTACAATTATAGAATCTATGTTCAAATCCGTGTCATACACTGCAAGAGTATGCTAAAATTCACCAGAAGTACATACTTAAAGGCAGTTGGCACGATGGTTTCCCACTTAGCCTAAAATGCTAGTAGGGCGCTGTATAGTGGGAAAATGGCGAAAGAACGGAGCAAAACGGTCAAAGTAAAACGCCTCCGTACGCAGTGACTTGTAAATCGATTTCGGACGAGTTTCCCGTACGCATCTTGCCATTCACCGCTACGGAAGATACGGCTGCATATCCGTACCCGTATATCCATGCAGCATCACCGCCGCTTCAAATCAATCCCTTTGTTTCATAATTTGCTCAGCAAATGAATGAATACGAGCGTCAGAAAGGGTCGTCCGTTTGTGGGCGGGCGGACAAGGAAGGCGTTTGGGACGTAAAGTTGTTGCTCAATAGGGCATAATAGGGGTACCCTCCTTGGAAAAGGCTTCACGCTGCGCCTGTCCGAGGTCGCGGAATTCTGTTAAGCCAGTCGTACAAATCCCACACCTGTATGGCCATTTATCGTGCCAACTGCCTTTAATGTAATACAAATTATGGAATAGTTTTTGCAAAAGTTGTCACAAGCTGGAGTTTTTGGAATGAAAGATGCAAGACAAGTTTCTTTCAGTGAAAGGACAATGTCTTCGCCGTTAATCAATCCCTTTGTGGGATGTGGCACGCATTCTACTTCCTTTCAGAATCGCAGTAGCCTATTGAATGCGATGTGGCCTACAATGACTTGCAGGGGCCAGCCAATGTACAAGACAGCGCTCTTATCCTCCCAGACGAATCTGGTACCGATTTGCCGTCTCCGGGGGTAGAAGGCTTGGTTGGCCTGGGTGGGAGTCGACCGGACTTGGACCCAGATTCGCGCGTGTGGATGCGCGCCACTTTTCACTACACCACCTCCACTACATTCTGTCGATATAAATAATTATTTAATAGAGAATCAGAAGATGGTAAGTCAATTATAAAGCTCTTCGGAATGAGAAAGCAGAAATTCACTTTTATTCGATGATGAGAGCTTACCCAGAAAATCAATAAAACTGCGAGAGAGAGCTGTAGAGGTTTCGACAGAATGAAATATCAGCGGGGTCCAGGAGAGATGGAGAATTTTATTTAAATTTCCACATGCCAGAGATCGTGATGTGCAAGAAGAATGAGACGGCATATATCAATATTTTGGCCAGAGTCAGCTATTTCAAAAGTGCTTTTCTCCGGGGGAAAAATTCACCATCCCTCTTATATCGCACTGGAGAAAGTGCCGACAATGGGTTTTTGGCAGATGGCCGCGAAAAACTCCACTGGAACTGGAAGAACAATTAGCAAATACAGGAAAATGGGGCGAAAAGGCATCTATCACTGTCATTTCACTTATTCTTTATTAATTACAGTACAGCATCAATTGTGTGACTTTTATTACGCCTTTCTGAAACATGTGTACATATCAAGCAAGAAATAAACAGGAAGTTTTCGAATATACCAGTAGCATAACAATCATGTAAACGAAGAAGAAAATTGATAAGATATTGACGGAAATATACCGTTTTTTATAATTAATTCATTGTGAGCATGCCTAATAGAAAGGCAGGACATGGTAGACCTCCTGCTAAACGACTTGGCAAGGTGTAATCCCAAAATAATAGTTCACGCAGATTTCGACGGTGGAGGGGTATAGCATCGTTGTGCGAAACCCATCGAGGGGGTCGTATCTGGCCGCTGAGGAGGAGAGGTCATAACTCGGTGTAGACGAGCACCCAACACGCAACAAGAACAAGGTCTCGTCGCTAACTTTATTGCAGCGGAACAGCGCAGTAGAAAGCCCGAATATGTTGAAAACTAAAAAATAATAAAATAACTTAGTAACAGTAATAAAACGTAACGAAAATTCGTAAGCAAGCAGATATCTTAATGATACAGCACAAACAGGTTCGTTCGTATCGACTTCTCCGAGTTCTATAAAAACATCGTGCATGGGCAAAAGTTACTGTCAACTAGAAGTTA
Organism: Cooperia oncophora; assembly: GCA_036418165.1. Taxonomy (NCBI): domain Eukaryota; kingdom Metazoa; phylum Nematoda; class Chromadorea; order Rhabditida; family Trichostrongylidae; genus Cooperia; species Cooperia oncophora. Next base: position 115,410 of record MU911943.1, on the reverse strand, counting down.
TACCATTCCACCACCTCTGTGTGGGAGCGCAATGCACTGCGCAAACTTACGAAATCGATCAATAACCAAACTAAGCTCTCCTGGTTCTACGGCAGTACGTGCTTTGAAGGCATATCAGGGCTTCGATGGGCGTATTTCGTCCACCAAACACCCACCCGAAAATGTCTTCTATCCGAGCGGGTTTCCAGAAAAATTGCAGCGCCTTTTGGAAACAAGAGGCGCTGCAATTTGTAACGTTTTTCCTCGGTTCAAAAAAGAACGCATGTGAAAAAAGTTCTTGTGGAACGAAGCATAAAAACTCGTGTGCATTTCGCCATTCACCCATCTGAAACCCGTCCAAATAAATTCCCAAGCAAGAAGAGATTCACGCAACAGCAGGCCGTCGCTTTGACGTGCCGCCTCCCGTTTCTCAAGAGCTCCCCACCTAAAAAAGTCATACCTTCCAGATGAAGCACTGCGTTTTCTGCCCTGTCAACAAGTCCACTCCATCGCTATTCCGCGCTGAGATCGCAAGGCGGCCGCCAGCTTTTGCAAATGGTTACGTACCTAATGCTTTCCATGACCAACGATTAAAGCCGAAGGGGGGGGGGGGAAGGGACGACCGAGACCTTCATTGCAAAAAAAAAAGGGGCGGGGGGGGACACTGCAACGCCATTTCGCACATTGCGATACTGTACCCTGTTTGGAAGTGTTGAGCTACAGATGCATTTTGCGATTACTTATATGGATCAAAACTCTTCAAGGGGAAACAGGGTACAGCATCGCTGACAATGAGTGGAACACAGGGGGTGGTACTTGCCGCTGGGAATGGAGGGTCGTACCTGACCACTAGGGAGGGGGATCGTATGTGGGAGAAAATTTTTCCCGGTTGTTCTGACCCCCACCCCCACCGCCCCATGTCGGTGGCGCTGGCGTTCTATACAACTACTATTGCCAATAACTGAAAATAGTGGTAGGTTGCTGACGACATCCCTGCCCGCTCGACGGAACATTTTCGAGGAAAAGTAGTGAATTTTTTGGAGAAAACTAGAAGGAAGCTAGGGACATATAGGAAAGTAGCAAGTAGGTCTTGGGGAATGGAGGGAGGGGGGGGGGTCGGACCGGATCCTCTCTTAGGCGAGTCGCACTGACACCACCATTTCATACATCACGATGTCACGATGTTGTATCCTGAGGCGAAGGGTATGGTGCCCATAGTGGGCAGCATTTTATTATTTTGCGCTAGAACGTTGTTAGTCAGGAATAAGGTCGCCCAACTGACCGAATAAGAGCGAGAGTAACTCCGCCCTGCGAGTGTCTGTTCTGATTTTTTCGTTCTTTCACCGCCCTTGTTTCTGTGGTCTCTTCCAACAAGCCGTTTGAGCCTCGCTCAGAGTCAAAGTGGTGCAACAAGTTGGACCTATTTGGGGCGTTCCTGAGAAATTGTTCCCCTGTTTGCTCCAGGAGTAAGCCAACTAGCACACATACCCTTGTTTTTCAACCTCCTTCTCACCACTTACAATCGCTGGATGAGCTTTCAGGGAAATTAGAGTCAATGGGTTAAGTAAGAGCGGGTAGGGGTTTTTGCCTCAGGAGTTCTGACTCTTTCTTCCCGCAGTAGTCCTCAGTGATGGGTAGAGAGCAAAGATAACTGTTAACATGTTGACGACATTCTGAGCCACCGGTGGCTCATAAGTGAGCGGCCACGTGGGACAATTTGAGCCACCGGTGGCTCATAACTTCGCCCATCACTTTTCGGGTTATTGCTGGCAGTCTCAGTCAATGTTTTTCCTGCTTTCGAATGACCTGTGAAAGGTGAACGTCCAACAGAGATGAACAAGACAAATGTAGCTGCCTCTATGGGATATTTTGAATTAAAAATTGAAAATTTTCAACTACCTACTGCTGCGGCAGAAACCTCCAAACTAGTTCTTTTTAGACGGAACCTTGACTGAGGGAATGCGCGGGGATTTGATCACGGACGTGAGTTCTTAGTTGTCGTTGGCGCCATATGGCGCCAGATCTTATTTACGCTGGCGCCATAGCGCCAGGAGGCGCCATTCCGGCGCTCGCAGTCTTTCTGGCACCGATTGCGATATGAACCTCCATAGCAAGGTTATTTGAATTTTATTGCCCTCCAGTGCTAGCGCCACCTGGCGCCAGCGGGTGCCACTTTGGCGCCAGCGATCTTTTTGACATAGAATTCGATGAAAATGTTTCGGTGTGGTAGCCTATCAATCATTGTAATGTGTGAAAAACAGAAAATTCCAAAAAATTCTTAGATACAGAAGTTATGGCATACATTATGGAAGTCACGATCGCGCTAAAAAGTGGGAGTGATCGCAGAGGACAGGGCATGAGGTGGCATCCAATAGGGTCAAGGATGGTTGAAATAGCAGTCCCTGCACGATTGACTAATCATTTTGCGAAATCTGACAAAGCAGCAAAAAAGAGGTCCCGAGGGACAATATGAGCCACCGGGGCTCCGAGCGGACGCATGCGAAAGTACGCCATTATCCCACACGGCGCTTTCCCGTTAAACGCGATTGTCGTCAACGTGCGAAGCCTTGGTCCGAAAAAAAAGGAATCCTAGTTATTCCGCTCCTCATCACCCCAGCGCTTCAAAGACCACTGAATACCTACTTTACTCATCACTGGCAGCTTTTAGAAAGTTATTAAAATGGCAAAAAAATAATGTTGATCTACATTTATATGATTCGTTATGCAAGTGTGCCAAAACATGGCATCGGCCGCACAGACCAGCGAATGTCAAGTGCTTGTCGACGGACTGTAAACCGACGTGCCAACTGACTTTCACTAGTTATTCCTTAGGACAAAAACGATCACCCACTCATCCGTTGAAGTGGATTGGTTTTCCAGATCTCCGAGTGCTTTTCGGAACCCTCTTAAACACTCTTCCTCCTCTTGAACACCGTACTTTCCCGAACGATTCTGCACAAAAACCATCTGCGACGACGCAGTGAATGCTAGTTTTGATTGAAAGTGAAGTGCCGCAGAAGACAGCTCGTTAAATCCTCACTTTTTATATCTTACAAAAATGATCCACTAATCACGTTAGCAGTGACTCAGAATCCTCAGAAACATAGTACGTAGTGACAAGGGTCGACAGTTGACCTTTTTCGCCTTTTTTCCTTACATGCCCACCCCTTTCCTCGTTAGCGTAGTCCTTCCGTGAGAGCTCGAGATCCATATTCCACTAATTCCTCAAAAGCACGGTCAGCGACCAGTATAGAAGTTGAAAATGTTGCTTTGGGATGGTAGTGTGGTCCGCGTCGAACAGCGTTGTACCGGTTTTGCCTCAGAAAATTGCAAGGAAGGGGTGCTATAGCGCGATACAGGTCCAGTGAATCCTCATTTTTGCAGTAACTCCGCCTCCAGACTCCGCCCTCAGGGTCTGCCTCTCTGCGAAAAACGAAGCTGCAGGACGAGAAAGCATGAAAATCGTCACCTGTACAGTCATAGGGTTCCTATCGGGGAATCAGCTGTGCGGATGAGGGCGTAACAATGTTGAAGGTGGGGTTGATTGGGCATGTACGAACTGGGATCGAGATGGAGTTCTATCTAGGGCACTTGCCACGTTTTTTCCTGCTTTTTTTTCTTCAATATCGAGTTACACAGCACCTTGTCGTCTATATGCAATCTCCTGATCCAGTATCTGTGATGGCGAATGATCGCGGGCTCCGCCTTCAAAGTTTGAGAGTCCGAAATTGGAAGTGAATTGGATATGTCGAGCTTAGCCGAGGGTAGCAATAGTCCGCACTTATAAGCGCTTCACGATCTAACAATATGCTAATTGTAAAATTACATTAGAAGAGCAATAAAATACCGGAATCCAGGTAACAATTCCTCGTAGGTAAAATTAGAACGATTTGGAAGTGAAACCTGCGAACGGCTAAAGGCAGGCTTTACCATTATTCCTGCACTCCAATTTGCAAGCAGTGTTGAATAGTGCACCGTGAGGTGGGCACAAAAGTCTAGAGCTCCGCCCACGTGATTATCGTGGAATGTGCCCTCAATCGCCGTTTTATCGCTATATTCATCGATATAGACAAACTTCCCATTAGTGAAGGGTTCATAACATAAGGTAGATCTGTCATTAAAAACAGCTTAAAAGTGTCTAATCGTGGGACGGAAAAAACATATGATGAACTAGCAACGGTCATTAAGAAGATTTGGACAGTCCAGTTAGCAGCAAAGAGAATGAATAAGTCAATTTCAGTGCAGTTGATGTAAGGATAGATAGCCTCTATTGCGATAAGCCCAGAAGTCTTTGAAATGTCGCTAAAGTTACTGGGCAGGGCAAAAACATCAATGCTGATGAACTTGTTTTGGAAAGCGCCAAAATTTTTGGTTACTATCAGAATTGTTAATAAATGCAAAATGTCCCACTTACGACTTGCATGGGCCAGCCGATTTAATTGTCAGAGTTTTTGCTCTCTTACAGCTGGAATCCGGCACTGGTTTGCCGTCGTCAGAGGAAACAAGGCTCGATAAGCCTGGACAGTAAGCGATTCCCGGCGCAGGGCGGCAAGCTGGCTACAGCTACTAAGCTACCTCCACCTCGAGAGCAATAGAGAAGAAAAACATGGAGTACCCTCCAATGAAGGAACATAGTTCTCCTCGTAGCCTGGGACAAAGGTAAGGAAAAAATAAAAGGTGGCAAAAAATCGTTTCCCAAAAGTGTCTGATAAGTCAACGAAAATTTTTACAAAAACTACTGGGACCTCATGGATAATTTACCCCCTTTCCAATCAAAATTTACCAGTTTTTCAAAACCAGGAAACATTGCACGCACAGTGTTTCTGAAAAAAAAGCTTTCAAAGCCCAAATGCTGAAAGCGCGCTGGAGTTTAATTGCTAAGGAACTACTGCTACGCTACCACGTCAATAAACACTCACCACTGAGAAATTCGGATGCGCCACGCACTTTTTCCCTACTCAGAATCATAGCGGCGCTCGGCTCGCGATCGTCATGCACAAAAAGTTGGACGTGCGGGCTGATAGAGGGGGGGGGGCAGAGGTATGAAAGCACATACTTTTATCCTCCCATGACACCAATTAGCCATCTCAATCTGCTCGAACAGTTCATCTGATCACACCTAAAGCAGCAAAATTCCAAACATTGGCTGGAGTTTGGTTGGCCTGGGTAGCATTGGGATTCGATCCTCCTACTATGAGTATGACTGTGGCACCAGGGCACATTATTATTTAGGGATCTTGATCGAGTCCGTACGACCCCCTTGTTCACTTCCCTCCTCATCGAGCTGTGAGGGGGGGGGTATATGGCACATGTGACGCAAGAAAACCGCAAGATAAATACGCCCCCCCCATCCTACCTACCGCTTTCAATTCCCAACTTCAACCATTTTTTTCCTGAATTTCCCTGAAATTTTCTAGTTTTACCAGAATATTTTGCTGTCGCGCGGGAATAGCTGGGAGAGGGGTATGTAGTACGTATAACACACGAAAAATCACGAAAAATCAAAAACCTGTCTCAGAACCCTCAGAAGACCAGAAGGCAAATACAATTAATAATATAATATTTATCAGACCAAATACGATTCTTCCTCCCCCAGTGATCGGCTGCGACCCCTCCCCCCTGTTGAAGACCCAATGACTAGGTGCCCTGTATAGCGCCTCATTTTCAGCTCCTACCGAATTCTCCCACTTGGAACTAATAAGGCAGATTCTTTCCATGATTATCCGAAATCGGCGCAGTTTGTCGACGGGGCGGAGGGGGGACATTCGGCTTTTCATAGCTGTGCCGACCCATCTAGGTAGCCTTTTCTCGAGTTGACACGTTTTGGGATGATGGCTAGACGATCTTAGTCCAGCTTCACAGGCGTTCACAAGTTTTATCATGGTGAGATTCGTGAACCGGAACTAGGGAAGCAATGTTAGTACAAAATGCCCCCCCCCCCTTCGCCAAACAGCGCCTCCGAAATCGAATTGATCAACCAAAGTGCGAACACTTAACACCTGTTTTATCGCTACTTGACCTCAGGGAGATGCGAATCCTGCTAGCTAGCTTCACTGTAATTACCATAATTACTACTTAGGACATATAATTACTTAATTACTGATACTTTTTTTCAATTTCAAATGAAGGAGATAACAATAATGCACTCTCATGTTGACTCCAACAAAATAACCCAGTTCCAGTTTGGCCCGACAGATCACTCTCGAGTTCTAACAACAATGAAAAATTTGAATACGGTGGCGATATTACTGGACTGTTTACTTTGGCGAAAAAACAGCGGTTTACTCATTGAAAGCCAGTTGAAGGCACGATTGTCAAGTGGATGGATTTGCATATGCACGTTTCTGTCAAGTGACAAACACAAATAGGGACAACAATTGTTTGACAAGGGTTTTGTAAAGCGATGGAGGGTCCACATGAAGTTCAGTGTTGGGTTAAAGGTACATTACGAGAGTACACAACTCAAAGTAGCGGATTATGGGGGGGGGAGGACGGGTAATCGGGTACCCAACCGTGTTTGAAAATGAAAACTGTAAGCAGGAGCCTTATCGGTTCATCCCCTAGAGGCAGTTCTTTGAGAGGTGTTTTGGCACTAAATTAATGTGACTAGCGTTTCCAGAAGAATAAGCCATTTCGACGACGAAGTTCTAACAGAATAGAGATCAAGGCCAAGAAAATCTTTCCTACAAAACCTTATTGGGTTGGTCCATAATAAATGACGTTTTTCCCTAAAGAAATTTTTTATGAAACTTGAGAATTGTTTCCAATGTATCCCATGCGGCTTGATAGACAATTTTCTGCTTCACGAGACAACATGGTTGCGTTCCCACTGATTCTTGATTTTTCTCGATTTTTATTTCACAAAAATGGAGTTTTGGTTTGACTCAAATGTGAGTTTTTGACAATTTTTTCTACATAAACTAGGCTCTAGAATAACACGAAATGCTAAAACTTGTGATGGATACAAACAAGGAACGCTGCTGATTAGGACGGCTTGAGCGATTAAGAGATGGGAATTTGGACCTTGTAAATGTGAGCCACATGGGATCTCTTAGGGATCGACTGCCAGCGAAAACCATCCACTAAGTCTTAACTTCTCCCACCGAGTGAGGGTGATGCTCGATAGGAACGTGAAAGCTTTCCACGACATCTACCATTTTCCCACCCTTTGGCACTGGCCTCCGTGAACAAACTGATTAAGTAAGCTTTAATTGTTCAATAAGGCATCAGGTTGGATGCCTTTCTTTGAGGCCTAGCTTGGAATCTTTGAAGCACTTAAAATTTACAAGCAGTGGAGACCTAGCTTTCTGACCGTTTGCTTAACAATACGGTCTGTGCGGTTTTAGCTTCTTAATCAGGCGTAAAAAGAGAATGCCTAATTTCGTCACCTGACTTTCCAATTTGAGGACTTGAAAATTATTATAGTAGGAACGAAGACTCCGAAAAAAAGTAAGAGTACTATCTTACAGAACAGGGAATTTTCTGCAAAACAGTATGAAACCTAATTGCAAAACCTCCCATCTCAACGCAAAACTTCGAGCGAGTAAAAGGCGCCGTTACTTGTGGGCCAACCTGATATTTGCAACTCACCCTGCCAAGACAGGAAGAGCTAATTACGGAAAGTCCTGCTTTACGCTGAGCTGGTCATCAGTAAAATAGCAAAATAGTATGATGCCTCGTCTTGGTCTTCACTATGACAGATCGTTCTCCAACTAGTGATCACCAGAGTATTGGGGCATTCCGTCGTTGATCAAAGAGTAGTTATAGATTCAGCCAGCTACTTTACTACTATATTCGCTGCCATTAAGTGAGCAACTCAAGAACTTTTTGAGAATGGAGAGCTGTGATGAAAGGCGAAGACGTTCTGCATTGGAGGCTGGAGCAGGGTACAGCATGGTGATGTGTGAAATGGTGGTGTCAGTACGACCCCCCCCCCACCTACAACAGGGTCTCGGTCGACCCCTTCTTTCAGCAACGACCAAGTACGACCCCCCCCTCCCCAACCAAAAAGTACGACCCCCTATGTGTTTCACACAACGATGCTGTACCCTAAGCTGAAGGAGTTTCGTAGCGACTGGACGATATTCGCGACGTGACCCTATGCACGTCTAGCTCCAGGCATATGTACAGCGGTAAAGGATCTTTAAAAGAAGTGCAAGGATACCGGAAAAACATGTCCTCCTGACCTGGCGTGACGCCTACTGAAAACCTGCTCATCATGTCGGATTATTCAAATCTCTTTGCGATTGCGAAACGGCTCTTAATGGGATCGTGATCGCTTTCAAAAACAAGGGTAGCCCATCCAGTTTAACGTGGAAATATTTTAATGTGACGAATGAATCATGCCATTACGCTCTATTCCATCTAAAGCGTCCAATGGTGACAATGAATGGGAACTTCCCATTATGTTGTGGAGGGTGGAGCGGGCGTGGGGGAAGGGTATGGGAGGAGAGGAGAGAAGAAAACAACGAAGGCAGTATTGATAAAATGAGCACAGGAAAACGTTAATGTGAAAAACGTGAACATAGGTAACCGTGGAACTGGTATGATGAGAGGAGAAGTATTTCAGGTCGTCACTTCTCAAAGAAAGCAACGACTGAGAATGACCTCATGCTCTTCACTACATTAGCTCAGACCTGGTCAACCATTAGAAACTGCATAATGTATGCTCCCCAACAACGAAGGCGATTTGGTTCGTTGGGGCTCTCAAGCCAGCCAAAAGTACTACCCGAACAGTAGCTAACCGAAGCACCGGACTGCTCAGTCGTAGGACTTACGGTTCCATGAAATAGCTCTGAGCTGCAACTTTTTCCTATAGCAGCCGAAAAAGTTTCAAGTCACCAACGGGGATCAGGCTCAGCAGTCAATGGAGAAGCCCAGGCACGAGCCGGAAAAGCAGCTAAGTCTCACGGGTGAGCAGGACATTCCGCGATACAACTCTCGGACTTCTTCTTCACACGGTAAACTACGACGTCATCCATGTTTAACTGGGAGATTTGCGAACTGGACAAACTGGTACTTTTTGAAAGCTGCTCACACTTCAGACACCGGCCGTGCGAAACTGTCGGTACTCCGCCTTCAGAAAGTTCGGACCTTCGAACGCTATTCGGAGCTTATGAAAGGACATTCTGTCCAGGCATAAAATCAGGGCACGTCCTATTTGGGGGATCCCCAGCGGGAGGGAGGGGTTGTGCTCGGTCGCTGGAGGTAGGGGGTCCTATCCGCCTGAGAGAAATGCTGCATTCTCCGGCTGTTGATTTCTGTTAGCATTTCGTGGTTTTTCCCGTTTCTTAGGTGCTATATGCCCCTCATCCCCCCCCTCGCTCAACGGGAAAAATTTTCTAGAAGCACAAACTTTAGGGGAGTTTTTGATAAAAGTTCTGGGAAGCTTGGAACAGTTGGCAGGAGAGGCAATACAGGACCTAAGATGGGGGAGGAGAGGGCGTACCAGAGGACGGAGTTGAAGGGAGGGGGGCGTATTTCCAGGAAAGTCCCCCCAGCGGCGGGACATGACCTGATCAGAATGGAAGAAAAGTACGTAATAGACACAGAACCGGAGCGTCCTACCCAGTGGGAACTGTGAGCACAAATAGATCCGATGGTAAATCTCCCAAGATGAGATCGATTACATGTGTATTGATTTAAGTATAACAGAATGCTTGAAGAAATGCTTCGAAACAAGTAAGAGATATTATGAAGCGGAGCCGCGTTGTACTGCTTCTTTGAGTCATCGCATGCATTTGTTAAGTAATCGATTGACTGGAAAACTTCAAATGACCGTAAAGAAGGCCTGCAAAAGTCTTTACAACGCTAAGAAGCCTAGGATTCCATGAAGCTTCTTGGAGTAGCCTGCCAGGATTAATGACAACCAGACCAGGCCGGACGTTCGGTAAACTTGCAAAGCGGACGTGCAAAAAACCGTGCAACATAATGCTCTAATCGTGCGTATTTGTGTCACTGGAAAACGCCCGTGCAAATGTTCAAGTATTCGAACAGCCGCTTAGGTGTCCGGGCCTGTTCTAGTTTGATGAACAAACACTGCCGGCTAGCCAAGCCCGGCCAAAACGTAGCCGCGTCAAAACATCATCATCAACGCCACCTGGTCACTACAGAAACCGTTCCCGCGACAAATGCCAATCAATACTCACAAACTTTATGATGGAATGTATGGATGCGTACTAAATGCTGCGCAGGTTTTTCTGTCGTTGTCATGTCATGCCCTTACTTAAATGTCGTACGTTCGTCCAACGGTAATGTCTTCGTTACTGCTGCATATTAGAAAAAAATTTTCTGTTTCATGAGGGAACAAACCTGAGTAGGTGTGGTATTGTTTCAATTCTGAAAAATGTCAAGGTCAAGTTTTTGAGCAATCTTATGCTTAACGAATTGCTTTTCAAAGCTTTGAAGGAGTGATATGTGAAATCCTTTATTTGAACAAGTAATTTGTACAATCTCCGGAATAGGGTGCTAGTAACTCTAGAAGCGACATTCGAAGAGCTTTTTCATGTTACCTGGGTCACCATAACAAGGATGGGATTGCTGTACCCGAATTGGCCCATTCACACAAAAGCTCTTTCTCCTTTCGAGCTTGAAGGCAGTTAACACGATGGTTTCCTACTTAACCTAAAGTGCCAGTACGGCGCTGTGTAATGAAGGAAATGGCGAAAGAACGGAGTGAAACGGTCAAAATCCTGCGAAAAAACGCCTACGTTCTCAGTGACTTGACAATCGATTTCGGACGAGTTTCCTGTAGGCATCTTGCCAATCACCGCTACCGAAGATACGGCTGCATATGTGTACCCATGTACGCATGCAGCATCACGGTCGCTCCATACCAACCCCTTAGCTTCATAGTTTGCTTATGTTAGCAAATGGATGAATACGAACGTCAGGAACGGTCCATTTGTGGGCGGGCGGGCGTGGCGGGCGTTTGGGACGTAGTGCTGTGGCTTGATAGGGCCCTTACAAGGGAATGGTTTGAAATTCCCATGGAACTTTGAATGGAGACCTAGGTACATCGTAGAGTCTCGAATGCTGATTACTAATATGCAGATTGGAAGTGCTACGGAAACCTACCAGACGAGTTCTGGGCTGTCAAAGTTTGCGAAAACTCGGTTTTGGCCTGTAAGCTGGTGATCAATCACGGACAGTGCGGACGTGGCCCGGTGGTAACGCTCTCGCTACAAAGCCATGCTTTCCTGGCTTTGCATCCCGTTGGCGCAAAAACTTTTGTTTCGTTTACTATAAAGCCTTTTACTCTAATTTTCGGAATTCTCCCGAGTTTACGGCTCGGCGGAGCAAGTAGATCAAGTAGATCAAGCAAGTTACCTAATCAATCGAGTACAGATTTGGTCACTACCTGCCCTCTCTGAACTCATTACCCATTCGACAGTTCGAAGTTTCGGCCAAAAACTCGCTCGTGGGTGTATACTGGACCTCTGAACACGGATATCACATCCGTGTGACGAGAAAACCCTTGTAGCCTTCCGCGTTGTTGCGGTCATCAGTTTCTGGCCAAAACTTCGACTTGTCGGATAAGGAATGAGTTCAGAGAGGGCAGACAGTTACCAAATCCATACTCGATCGACTACGTCATATAACTGATCTACTTGATCTGCTTGCTCTTCTAGACCGACCCGAAAATTAGATTAAAAGCTCTTATAGAGGACGAAGCAAAAGTTTTCGCGCCAGCGGGATGCAAGCATTTGGCTCTGGATTGAGGCCGTTACCACGGCCGCAATTTCCGTGATCGATCAGCAGCGCTTACGAGCCAAAACCGAGTTTTCGCAGAATTTGACCGCTCAGAACTCGTCTGGGAGGTCTCCGTAGCACTTTTGATCTGCATATTCGTAATCAGCTTTCGAGACTCTATCGATGTACCTAAGTCTCCATTTAAAGTTCCATGGGAACTTCAAACCATTCCCTTGTTAGAAGGGCACCTTCCTTTGGGAAACCACTATGCAGCGCCTGCCCAGGGTCGCGGTATTCTATCCTGCCAGGAGTATTGATCCTAGTCGTCTTGGGGGATTTATCGTGCCAACCTTTAAGAGCAGTTGGCTCCGGCGCACATCATTTGTTGGGGATTTTGGTCGGATCCGTACCAGCCCCTCCTTGAAAGGTGGCTTGATACGACCCCCCCCCCTCTACCCCTAGTTCTCTCCTCGGTTACGATCGAGCTGTCGAGAGACATGTGAAACCGGAAAGTGCGAGGAAAAGACGATCACGCCCCTCCCTCCCAACAACGATCAACACGACCCACCCCTTCGTCATCCTTAACCATGAAAAATCAGCTATCACAAAATTTATTAGACCAAATGCGACCCCTACAGCGAATAAGACCCCCGTTGGGAATTCCCAATGATGACGTGCAATGCTTGGCACGATGGCTGATGGCGAGCGTTACTGCCAACTTCATTTGTGGGAGGGCTGAGTGGAGTGTTGCAAACGCCTTCTGGCAGCGCTTGCACCAACGATGCTGGCTGTAGCCGTCCGCCCCAGCCATCTTACTCATTGCCTCCGAGCGAAAAACTTCGTCTATGTTGCAATTCCCCAGCTTTGCACGAGGAACTCTTCTAATGCACCCAAGGTTATCGAGATGGTCTAACTCGAACTCTTAGCCATTGATCAATCCTTTTTAGGGTTGCGCCACGCATTCTACATATATTCAGAGTCATAGTGGGCCACTTGGGTGGGGGGGGGCAGCAGATGTACAAATTGATGTACTTGCACTACCAAGCGAGTCTGGTACCAATTCAAATTAACCATTCAATTTTTTTTTGGTACACGGAGGAAAGAGGGCTCGGTTGGCTTGGGGAGAGCCGATCCGAAATTTGATCCTCGAACCGTGCCACTTTCCACTACATAATCTTTGTCTTGAATTAAGATTACAACCTAACAACCTTGTGGTGGGACCAGAGCAGTGTGAAAAAAATTCTTAAAGCTTTTATTCCACGTCGTATATATCCGTCCCGTTAAACTAACTTCAACACAAATCCTTGATGATGAGATAAATTTGGTGGTAATTCTTTTAAAGACCGCTCCCGATAAAAGTGTCATAGATAGTTGATGTTCAATAATGAAACAGTAGCGGATAAGTTATTCCCTAGAAAAGAAAAAAGCAAGAACAGTCCTCAAGAACACCTAGACAAAATCGCGCCCTGACAGTCACACCTCCTTGCGGTCTCTGTGCAATCCCTGGCTCACAAATCACTTGATCCCGTCTCCCAGTAGTGGATTTATTGAATGCGAAGAAAAGAATACAAAAAACAACAAAAACAGAGAGAAAAACTCTTGAAAAGAAAAAGAAACATTTAAAAAACCGGCGTCCGAATTTAGGGTTGTATATTGGATATTTTAGTATAGTGAAAAGCGTCGAGCTTTTGCACCACGAAAATTGGTTCGCTCGTAATTTTTAAGCGTTATCTTGCGAGATGTGTTGGAGTTGAGTGTATGTGCTCCTGATTAATGAAATGTAATAAACGAGAACATCATTCATGGGCATGAGCGGTGTCAGCGAAAAGGACGTCCAATTCCTCCCCAACAAAGAACAACTGAGCTGGCCTCCGTTGGAGGGCATCTAGCAAGTGGGCGGTCCAACTGAGCGGGCGTTAGAACTAGAACATGTAGCGGCTGTAGCTCGCTCCTCGCTCGCTGTGGAGTCGCGAGAGTGGGATAGTCTCTAGCTTGGGGGTTGTACTACATACACAAGGAAGGATGACGGTGAACTACTTGAACGCGGGGCTGACTTTAAGAAGGTACACACGCCTCGGCAAGGACATATGTCCTGCCCATCTGGGTTTCAATATTGGCGACCAGCGACTCTCCCCCCCCCCCCATTACCACAAGTCTGGCGTCTATGTTACATTATTTTCATATGTCGCAGCAATGTTTTCGGTTTTCTAATGCTATATTGATTTTGCAATTGTACACTGACAAAGCTTGTACAATACAATGAATCGCTGTCATTATCAGATGTTTAGTAAAACCCTCGCGGAAAAAAATGCCTGGCAATGAAAATGAGGCGCTTATTCAGCGTGGATTAGTGGTGACACAAACGCCGTGCATGTTGCAAGACAATCGTAATTCGCAGGTGAGCGTTGCGTGTGGCGTCGCGCCAGTAAATGAAGGTGTTTCGAAGTTGTAGATGGCGGTGACAATGTGTAACCAAAAACAGCCACAAATCCCTACGATGCTCCTAGTCCACATAGAATCTGCTGCTTAGCCACAGGCTGCTGCGTATTAAGATGGCCACGCGCGACGGGGCGGCAAAATACACAAAGGCAGCGTCTACTAGCGTCTGCCAGCGAATGGGAGTAGAGTGTCGTGTGGTATGGTGCGGTTGCACATTCCACAACTCCACTACGCCTAACCTGGCTGTCTGCTCTTTCCTACTTCTTCTACTCTACCAGCAGTGTGAGACACTCCTACTTGATAGATAGCAATGCTACATCGATATCCAAATTCTCCCGGTCCCTCAAGAAGGTGGTGGTTGATGGCCTAAGCTAGTGAACGTTGGTAGACGCTGCCATTCGCTTGTCGCTAGATAGAGATCTCAACTTTCCTAGTCGCTGACGCTGGCGGACACTCGAAACGCTGATGGCCGACGGTGGACGCTGTCAAAGTATAAATGCAGCCCAAGACAGCGAAAACGACACCGCTGTTGTTGTACGTAGCTAGTTGTGTGTATAAACCAAAGCGCTGCAGTGAGCTCACAATCAGACTACTAGCTTCGAAATGCCACAAGGAGTGAGCAGCTCTCTGCGTGCCGCCGTGATCGGAAGGCCTGAACAAAGAAAACGCAGCATTTCCTTCAATTAAGGCAAACTATATCACTATTTATTCAGCACTAACATACACTCAGAAACAAATTTCAAGTATTCAACTTAAAAGAAGGAGTAATCTCAACAATCGATAATATCTGCAGATATTTACAAATCACATAACCTGTCAATTATAGGTGATCAAGAATAGGTAGGTCCTAGCTGAAGTACTACGATTCAGTCGACTATCAACAAAGAAACGATGATAGTTAAAACCCAGCCTGAAATCTGTGATTAATGTAAGGCGCCAAGAAACCAGCAGACATGGACCTATAAGATTACATACATAGTCGAATATCGACACTAAGTGAACTGTTGAATAGGCCAAATATAAACTTCACCATATGAAATCTCTAAAAAATTTTCAGTTTTTTTTCCCGAGTCTTGAAAAGGTATCACTGGAATATGGAGGCTGTAAAGACCACGCTCCTAAACTTAGCTCCTCCCTGGGAGAGAAGTCCTGCTCGTCACCGAAGGAAAAAAAGTCATTTCTGGTCTACTTTTCCAGCGAGTTCTGAGCATGCACCGTTCCTGAGGCTACTATCACTGGGCGCTGGGCATGGACCTATCAACGCTCCTTGACGGAGAAGTCATGGCATAGGATGGGTTAGTCGTGGGATACTCCAATTTGAGACAATTCTCATTTTGTTCCGTGTTGGACAGAGACATGATGACAACTGTCACAAGATCAAAATATCTCACGAAAACCTTGGCCGCTGCCACTTTGTGGTACGCAGCCACGCCTACACCATGTCAGGAATTTTGAGTGCACCTTCAATCGCCATTTGATGCCACCATCACGTCATCCGGGAGTGCCATCACGTTGTCGAAGTTTTTTTTGCGGAATAGTTTTTCCTCGTGATCTCAATTTGATCCTCTTTTAAGACCCCTTTTCAACCTGATCGTTGCCTTGCCAAACAAGGAGAGGGGTGGTATATGGGGCGTACAAAACGGCAAAAGTTGACAATCAAAAAGCATTCTCCTCGTGGCGGAATACGATCCCTCCTCTATCTCCAACAGTCAAATACAATTGCTCCCTAGTGCTCAACATAGCGCATGATGAGCCCTGCCCGTAGCCCTTAGTTTCAGACAAAATACCTGTAGATTAACGTCAGCGATAACCAGCGCCGTCGGTTTCTGAGTTATCCTGAGCCTCCTATGGTCTGTCTTTCCTGGCCTTAGACACTCTATCAGAGACACCTAAATCCTCTCTTGAGGTACGGTGGGACTTGATCTCGTGAAATGGTGACGCTTTTCAAACGATGTGATCGTGGCTCGTGCGCTGACTGTCCTTGGATCGCTGAGGCACGACGTTGAAATACTGTAAGTTTCGAAATGGGAAGTTTACATTTTACAACCCGGAACAATGAACAGGTTCATCACGAACAACAGAACGCAGCTCATACCAGTAATCATGAAGCGAACAAAAGTGAAACCAATTACTCATCGTTAATTCCAAGATTCTGAAATAGTTAAGCACTTTCGGATGGGATCATGGTTACAGAACGACGATAGATTTTCTCACCTCCTCTCCGTCCCTGTCAGGTACACTGTGAATTTGAATACGTTTTTTGGCGTAGAACTGAACAGCTGCATGGCTGCCAATGATTATAAGCGCAATACCCTAACAATAGCTATTTTTATTGTGAACTCTACCTGAGATAACCTAAAGGCAGTTGGCACGATGATTTCCTACTTGGCCTAAAATGCTAGTAGGCGCTATATAGGGGGGAATGGCGAAAGAACGGAGTGAAACGGTCAAAATCCTGCGAAGAAAAAGCTTTCGTTCTCAATTTTAAAATTGATCTCGGACGAGTTTCCCGCAGGCATCTTGCCAATCACGGCTACCGGAGATACGTCTACATATGTGTACCTATGTATACATGGAGCATCACGGCCGCTTCATACCAATCCCTTCGCTTCACAATTTGCTTAGCAAATGAATCGATTAGAGCGTCAGGAACGGTCGTCCATTTGTGGGCGGGCGGGCGTGGTGGGCGTTTGGGACGTAAAGTTGTGGCTTGATAAGACCCTTATGAGGGCACCTTCCTCGGAACCGCTGTGCAGCTCCTGCCCAGGGTCGCGGAATGCTAACCTGCCAGGAGTATTGATCCTAGTCTCTTGGGAGATTTATCGCGCCAATTGCCTTTAATGAGGCTGCGTTTATGCTTTGCGGCAGCGTCCACCAGCGTCCATCAACAAGCACCAGCGTTCCCAGCTCCGGTTGCGGCAGCTAGTAGGAAAGCACAGATATCGGTCTAGAGTCCGGGCGTTAGGCGTCGTGAAGTTGCGGCGTGTGCAACAGCATCGCACAACTACAGTACACCGTATACTGTGCATAATTCTAGCTTTTGAAGTTGTGCGGTGCCTTTGCAGACGCCGCAATTTCGCGACGCCTAATGCACTTGTTTGCCGCCCTCCTGCCTTCCCATACTCTCGCCCTCTCGGTGGCTGGTGAACGCTGGTGGACGCTGGTAGACGCTGTTGGACGCTAGCAAACGCTGGTAGACGCTGGCAAACTCTCGATCGATATCTGTACGTTCTTAGTCGCTCCCACTTTCGGGAGCTTGGAACGCTAGTAGTTGCTGGTGGACGTTGGTAGACGCTGGTGGACGCTGCCGCGAAGTATGAACGCAGTCTCAGAGTGAACATAGTAAGACCCTTGCTAGTATTTCACACCTCTATGAGAGCTATAATGAATCCAGTGGAGATTCCTGTGGAACATGAAGATGATTTGTCTGGTCGGAATTGTATGTAGGTCATAGTAGCGTTCAAGTCTGAATTTTCTGAAAAGATAGCAGTAACAAGGAGAAGGGTAAAAAGTCTGAAATCTCATTCACATATAAAACTTGTTTAAAGCCCATATCTGAGGCCAACAAGAGGCGCGGCCACGAGAATGGCGAAAGATCAGACGGAAGAGAGGCAGAGTCTTATGTATAAAATAGGACTGTCGGACAGGGAACACATCGCTGCTGCCCTGACGCCCCTTTCTGTACTCAAAGGACGATAGGCAGATGACTGAGAGCACAGCGTATGGGGAGAATCACTACCACGCCACGAATAAGTAGCTGTGAAACGAGTATGTAGTGACGAAACACTGCCCGTGTGGATGAGAGACCAGACAATGAAGGACGAACCACTACGTAACTTTCTCTTCTTTTCTCCTTGGGGCTTGTCTACTGTAGGAGAGAGAAAAAAATAAGGTCAAACAGCAGCTTGCTGAAAATGGATCGTCGCACTCCTGCAAAAGTGAGTGTGCGACCCTCCCCCCTCCACTCCTGTCGCTAAAAGAGAAAGAGAATGAACTAACAAACTTTGAAGAGAAATAGTGCAGCTGCTTCTCTTTCAGCTACGTCGCGTTTCGGCATCGGAGTGCGTTATTTCACTGAGTATTACCTCAAGCTACTTGAAATGCTTTTACTTCGTTAAGAAACAACATTTTACGAAGCTATAACTGCGATTCGTGGTCTCTCGGAAGATTCCACAGGATATGTGCTAAAGCAATCTTGAAGGGGCTTTCAAGGCCTTACATCGAAAATTAATGTTGAAAATCTCTTGAACATGTCAGTAATACAATATCTAGAGCAAAAAAGAAACCATAGCTGAAAAGTAGAAGGTTTTACACTTATAAAGACCGTAAAACCATTTGCAAAAGCCCATTAGTCAAAAAATTCGCCGCTGGGGGTTTTTCCTGATTCACGATGGATTTACCATAGCACAAAAATGTTCAACTTTTATTATTATTATTACTGTTTAAAACTTAATTGCGGCAATGAAGTCTAAGGACACAACGGAAACTACTGCTGAAGAGTAGAAGGTTTCTCCTTTCTAATCACTTCAGAATCGTTTATTAAAGCAAATTTTACAGGGAACCGTTAACGATTTTTCCTGGCAAAGAGGGAACTATCGTCTGTTTGCAGATTGTCGCCCTCTAAAAAGAGAGCTTCGCTCACAGGGAGTTTTTGAAAAGAGGTGAAAAGAGCTCCTATCACAATGTCAGTGTCACCTGGAAAGTAAACAGTATAACCTAGGACCTAACTAAAGGGGTCTCCACACTCTCACTTCACAGCTCCGGTTTTTACCTCTATCCCGTGCTCATATTGCCTTAGCTTTGTTGATGAGTCTTCCATACGCGACCTCTTTTCAATGAGCCGAATATGATCCCATGTTGAGGAATCTTCAATGGATGCTTGGCCCTGAGATAAGAGACCTACCGTGTGTAAAATTCATACTGGCTTCAGATGTCAGTTGTCGGTTCACTTCGTCCCCCAATTCGAAGATCGTCGAGATACTTTTCTCGCTGTAAACAATTTCGAAAGGCATTTTCTTATCCGATACAGTCATTAGAGGGCTCTGGAAAATAGTCCCTGTGTAACTTATACACCTGAAGCAAAAGGTATCAGAAATGGCTACTGAAAAGAGGGAAGGTAGCTACCGTGGCCATTATCCACATGCCAGGCTCACGGGAAGTAGCATGTGTCCCTCCGATGCAGTGATATTCTTTCAGGCGTTGATTGTTCAACTAAAAAAAACTTGCAAATATTATTGAAGTTCAGACCAAGATATAGTTTATTCGGTCTACGTTATCTGGCAAAAGCTTACTAGTATTTCAGTGATCCGTTTGCAAGTGATTTCCGTACTCTGATGACTACGCAAATTGAACGACTCCACCACCAAGGAGAGTTGATCACACGCAACGAAGTTGACATGAACTATGAAAATGAAGGAGAGCAATCGAATCGGCTTGCAAGTTACTGGTAAAAACGACATTCCTCTGAAAGATCACGTTAGAAGCGGAGCCTACAATCACTTATCATAAACTCTTCGCCTGGACAGGTAGTGCGAACTGCAACGAACAACCTTGTATAAGCCTCACGTCAGAAAGTGGCAAGGTAGCGGCGGCAAGGCGCAAGGTTGCTCAGGTGACTCTGCCCACTGTGATAGATATCTTGTCTATGCTCTCCCTCGTTTGTATGCTCTCTCGCTGATTTCTCTACCCTCTCTCTCCCGAAATCCACATGGATTGTTTGTTTTTGGCGTGGCACGAATGGGGCCTAAGTTGGAGCTTTCAGGAGTGGGGCCTTTCCCTCTTTCTTCATTTTTTTTCTTCATGAGCGAGCCAAGTAGCACGTACAATTTCGTTTCTCAGCCATGCCACCTACGATTTTTTTCACTGGCTTTTGGCGAAGTCTGCCTCTAAGTCATTCATTACGGGAAGTAAAAGCTAAACTTCACTCAGACCTAATGACAACTACATAATGGACCAGTTTTCCTGTGCTCCAGTTACCAGAAATCAGCGTAATTACAGAATTTGCCCACAGGCGTACCAGTTGGTGAGGCGGTCTTCTCTCATGGTGATTCTCATGTGACCGCAATCAGCTCCTCCAAAAAAGGGCAATGCGCACGTGGAAAGAGAGCCATCTACAACCATTTTTTTGCTGCACTGTAGAGTTCCCTCCCCCAGCAGCCATACATACGCAACCCTCCGTTTGTTCTACAGAGCGGGTGATGAGCTCTGTCTCTGTTGCTAACGCTATAGCGTAGCGCAGACGCCCAGGGGAAGCATGGTGTCGCAGAGCAGTTAGCACCATACTATAGCTTCGATTGGCATTGGTTGCAGAGCAATTCTGAGACAGTTTCATACTTTGCAGCGGCGACCGTAGCGATCGTCGGTACGCGACAAAGCGCGCGCCAACGCTATTGCTTGGACCCTTCCGAGTGTTTTTAGGGAGAATCGGCTCAGTTTCGTGTTTCTACTCGTTTAAAGGCAGTTGGCACGATAAATCCCCCTAGGCGACTAGGATCAATACGCGCTGCAAAGCGGTTTCCCCAAGGAAGGTGCCCTTATAAGAGCCCTATCAAGCTACAACTTCACGTCCCAAACGCCCGCCACGCCCTCCCGCCCACAAATGGACGACCGTTCCTGACGCTCGTATTCATTCATTTGCTAAGCAAATTATGAAGCGAAGGCATTGGTATGAAGCGGCCGTGATGCTGCATGCATACATGGGTAGACATATACAGCCGAATCTTCGGTAGCGGTGATTAGCAAGATGCCTATGGGAAACTCGTCCGAAATCGATTTTCAAGTCACTGAGAACGGAGGCGTTTTTTTCGCAGGATTTTGACCGCTTCACTCCGTTCTTTCGCCACTTCCCCACTATACAGCGGTTACTAGCATTTTAGGCTAAGTAGATAACCATCGTGCCAACTGCCTTTAATTGTGATTGTCTCGGGTACTGAAGCTTGATTTGACTCAACAAAGATGGACCCACCTTAATGGCTTTTCTTTTCTGTTTTCTTTTTTGATTCAGGACTGATATGGGCAAAAAGCATGAGAGCTTCATTTAGGGTGAGTTTCTTATAGTTTCTTTTTTAGTCTTCGAGTTTATACATCAACTTATAAAGTCTCCCCCCTCCTCTAGTGGTGCACAAAAGAATTTGGGTTCGGTTTCTAGGTGAGTTTCTTTCTGTTTCTTTTTTTCGTTGCTTGAACTCGACTTATAAACTATAAATGTTTGGGAAGTTGGAGCAGTTCAGCCAATAGGAACTTTTTAAAACAACTTGAAACAATAGGACAAAAGAAACGAAAAGAAGCTCACCTAGGAAATGATGTTGCCCTTGTCCCACCTCGAAAAAGATGAAATCCCTTTCTCCATATCCCGGATCCTCTTGAGAATGGAAAGTCGAAGTTTTCATTAAGTAGCCATTATCAAAATAAAAATGGTCTCACAAGTTAGATGTCCTTATACCAAAGCGAGCGGACGAAGTAATAGCATAGGGCGCTCTGGCGCACACTGACGAACGCGGCGATCGCTACGATCGCTGCAATCCCACGATCGCCGCTGCTGTCGCGAACTATGAACGCTCCCAAGGAAAAGGTTGCCCCTCACAATAGATATGACATGTAACGTTGAGCCTTAAGCCCTAGATTCGTAGTGATCTTTTGAGATGAGTATAAACTTCGAAAGAGATTTTCATGTTTAAAGATCCGTAAATGATTTACTGGTTTATTAGCAGCATCGTAATTGTGAACAGCGAAGAAAGCGGAAAAGACACAGATCTCTGAAAAGTAAACATATAATAGAACTGAATGAAAGGGTTCAGAGCAGCGACAAATGAGGGAACAGGCGGCCCTGAAGCGGCTATAAATCCTACAATTCGGTATAAGCATGTGGCAGGTCTTCGTATACCAGCTTACGGGCTTGTTCGCTGATAATGAAGTGTGTCAGAAGGAATGGGGAATTAACCAGCTCGCTCATTCCCTTTTTTCAACAAGCGACAGCGCTATCATGTCGTTCGTATTAGTCGTTTTCCTCCAATTGTTGTCGCTAACTTTCGCTGCGCGCCAAACTCAGCCTCCTTGACACGCCCCATTGACCGCAGCGAGCAAGACTGTAGTAGGTCTGCCATCCTTATTGAGGTCTAACTCCATAGCCACAAGCGAAGATGTGATGGGGCCAAAAACAGAGTAACAAAGCAGAAAAACTGCCAGAAAACACTTCTAAAGCTAAACACTAAAGCTTCTTGAAACGAATAATAGTATAGAGCAATAGAAAAAAATAGGATATTTGGAAACGAGGTCTCCACATAGCCTCTTAGAGGGTAGCCAGTCTTCTGTTTCGTGCTCAGTACTACTCTTGAGAATTTTCTGAACAGCCTGTAAAAACCCAGAAGGGTCACAGCTACGGATTTATAACGGTTACAGACATCGTAGACCCTTTTGCGAAATTGAAAAAATTGCGGGGAAGAATTTCAAAACCCGGTGACTTCATTTTTTCCGCATGGGCTTATGTATGTGGCCTCCAATGGGCCAAAAGGCAAGAATCTCTTTCAAAGAACATTGAAGCTCGTTAAAGATCGTAAAAGAGTCCATACAGGGCACATTCTAAGTCGCGGATTATGGTCGAGCCCATACGACCCTCAAAAGGTACCTCGATACGTCCGCCCTAGTTCCCTCCTCTGATGCGATTGAGCTGTCAAGCGGGGTGGTGGTATACAGCACAGTGAAACAGGAAGAAGGAAAAACTGCTAAAACAACTGGAAAAACCGGAAAAACAACAAAACAACGGAAAAAATTTTTCCCGACGGCGCAGATTTCTGTCAGAAGGCAGATACACCCCTCTCCTCCCAATAATGAGCAATTACGACCACCACCTATTTATGGCGTCCAGGAAAGAAGAAATAACAACTATCAAAAGTTTTTCTCGGACCAAATACGCCCCCCTTCCTCAGCGACCAAATACGATCCTGCCTGGTGGAGAGCCTCCAACGATGATGCCCCCTTAGTCCGTAACCACACAGCCTCCTCCGCACTTCTCGAGAAGTTCTTCAGGATACTAAACATACTACAAATTGTTAAAGGTGCGAAATACGCGCCCGGGTGCAATAACGCCTCAATAAGTTTATATTGGACACTCTGTATATATTCAGCAGGTTGGAGATAACCGAGTGAATAGGACTTTAGACTCATGTCTGCACTCTCAGCCACGAGTTCGACCACTGAAAAAGTTCCACGCAAGAATCATGCCTCGGAAAAACTGTATTTCATATTTTTCAAATGAAGCTGATTAACAATCAAGCATGGAAACTGGATTGAAAATTGATTTTTAAGAGAAAAATTTGACCGCGCAACCAACCACCCATGATGGAAGCACAATGGTAATGCTGCCAGAAAATTGCTGTTTACAGCCAAAGCTAACATTGATAGTGTGGAGGCAAGGACATCTGCGAATGCTTTTTTCACCCAAATCCAAAGGGACACGTGTTTCAGGCATACTGGTAAGAAACATTATGCGTGCGATCGATTGCCTTCTTGTAAGCTTGGTTTCGTTACGAATAACGCAAATATTTCTTCGTAGATGAACAGCGAATCTAATAACCTGTGTTGTAATAGCAATTTGTATCCCTCATTTCAACAGCTGGGTTTAGCGAAGTGATCGACGGGAGTTGAGAGAAAAGCGGCTGATTCTGTTTCAACTCATTACAAACCAGGACTAATACATTTCCGAAAGACAATTTATGTGAACAGGACTATTCAGGAAAAAGTTGTCCAAAACAGCTGTTTCAAAATCATCGTAGAGGACACGAAACGGAGTTCGGAAAAGGCAATAAAATCGTAACACATGGCGTTCAAGGTGTTGAATGTGCTTGGTTCTACTCGAGAACAAAGTAATTCGTGGTTCAAAATGCTGACCTGCACAAGCAGTACAAGAGCAGGACCTGCACGAGAGAAGTGCTGTTCTTGCAATCGCATTGAAAAGCCAGAAAATGGCTGCTTAGCGAGAATGTCACAAATGTGTGCAGATGATGAAACATCGTGGCGGATATTATTTCCCTATGGGAAAATCGCACGAGAGCGCTAACATCCCGGACCGTGAAAATGAAAAAAACTATCATTTCATCAAAAATGATCATTTCCTCTTCTTTCTCTCTGCGATAAGCTTAAAATATACTCACAAGTTCGTTGATTGGACGAGTGATTTTTCGGTGAACAGTAACGGCACGGTCTTGCCTGTGCAGTCGTTCGACTAAAGAAGATGATGCTCGCCAAATCAAGCTGCCTTTCTGGGTAAAGGCGTAAGGCACGATATTTGGGTAATCGTTCTGAAATGGTAGCGGGGTTCTGTATAGCTGGAAAATAACAAAAAAGCCAAGGGAAACGCTCAAGAAACTGCAAAAAGTCCTTTGCCCTGCACGACATCGGACGAGTATGTAGCTAACCAAAAGCTATTGGACGAGTTCTTCGTTGTCATCGTCCACCGACAACTTTGATAGGTACGACTGTACGCACGTAGTCATATATCCATGTAACAATGCTTCGTACCAATTGTACTTCATAAATGAAGCGATAACAGTACCAGATTCTATGTGACTGTACGACCATTTGTGGGAGGGCGGTTGCCGTGGGCGTCAGAATCGGGATGTTGCAGCTTAGTTAAGCGCTATAACAGAGCCCTCGACTGAAGAAGGCGCCACACAGAACTTCCTCAAGAACACAAAACTCATTTGTGCTAGAGCTCACATCTTGCCACTTTATAGTGCAGCTTACCTTTATGTTCAGAAACCATAGCATTTTGGCACTGTTCTGAAAATTCACCAGAACTCTAATTCTGTTTGTGGTTTCATGTCATTGGTGATGCTCATATGCGTTGTTTCCCTCACACTGTGCTGTTCCGGAGCCTCATTAGAATTTTTTTTTACTTCGCGGCGAGTTAAAGGCAGTTGGCACGATGGTTTCCTACTTAGCCTAAAGTGCCAGTACGGCGCTGTATAGTGGGGAAATGGCGAAAGAATGGAGTGGAACGGTCAAAATCGTGCGAAGTAAAAGCCTCCGTTCTCAGTGACTTCAAAATCGATTTTGGACGAGTTTTCCGTAGGCATCTTACCAATCACCGATACCGAAGATATGGCTGCATATGCGTACCCATGTATGCATGCATCACGCTCGCTTCATACCAATCCCTTCGCTTCACAATTTGCTTCGCAAACGAATGAATACGAGCTTCCAGAGCGGTCGTCTATTTGTGGGCGGGCGGGCGTGGCGGGCGTTTGGGACGTAAAGTTGTGGCTTGATAGGGCTTTACAAGGGCACCTTTTTTGGGGATACCGCTATGCAGCGCCTGCCCAGGGTCGCGGAATTCTATTCTGTCAGGAGCATTGATCCTAGTCGTCTTGGGGAATTTATCGTGCCAACTGCCTTTAATCTAATACTTTTCGAATCGAGCGTAATGTGATATACTCCATATCCCTGAGATGCGGTGAGTGGCTGTCACTTCCTCTGAAAGAGGCGTCGGCAGCTCCTTCAGTAGAATATTTTCCTTTCTTGGCACTTGTGTTCAGGTTTCTATAAAACACAGGACAAAGCCACAATTGTCTCAGTTTTCAATATTCCAAATCAACCTGTCCAACGCCATATTCATACAAACTACGCGGCCGCGAGCACCGTGTTTCAGTGACCTTAGGAAGTGCTTCTCTAAGCTATGTGGAGAATGATTATTATGTGGAAAAAGGAAAGCTCAATTCCCTGAGGAAGGTTCCTGATCTCGGTCTCCATTAGGAAATCAATTAAGTTTCAGTAAGCACTGCCAATTGCTGATGGCTAAAGGAACTAAAAGATCTTATAACTTAGTCAAAGCTATTCGGACTAGAGACCGTAGCATTTCTTGTTCGTTTCGTTTTCCGTTTACAAATTACAGTTGTCATTTGGACAAATGATTAGGCGGTCAAAGAGTCGCAGACGCGGCTGCGGCACGTCATGACCGATCAGCTGTTTGCAGTCTATTTCGCAATTTTCTCCCTATCATTGTATTATTTTTTTTCAAGGTAAGTGGTTTTCCGTCTTTATGGAGTATGCTAGGAGGTAGGTTCTTTTTTGTTTTGGTAATGGAGTGTTTTTGCAATCTTTTAGGTATTTGTTAAATTGTTTGTTTAATTATTCAATTGTTCGCAAAAAATAGAGAAACCTCAATCATAATTTACCTTGCGAAGACAAGGAACAATTAACCTCAAGAAAAGCAGCCAAAAACAGTACAAATTCGGGAGAAAATGGCTAAATAGGCTGAAAACAGCTGACTGCCGCGGTCGGGACGCGCTGCAGCCGCGTCTGCGGCTCTTTGACCGCCTAATCAACTGCCCGGATGACGACTGTATATGTGCGTCAATATTATAGTGTGGGAACACAATTTACAGTCCCCATCTGAAACAGGATATTCATGCACTCGAAAGTGTACAGAACATTTTCACTCGCAAATTAGGTGTTCAGGACTAGGTTATCTTGGAATCCACGAGGGCCAATAAGGAACACTGAGTATGGCTTACAAACCCTTGAATGGAGAAGGAGGAGATATGACTCACCGATGGCCCTCAAAATCCTGAAAGATTTGGTGAAATAAGTGTAGAGGACTTTTTCCCGTATTATCATCCAACACAAGAGGAGCATCGATTAGATTAAATACTACTACTGCGAGACTCAATTCAGATTAAAAATTTTTAGTAACAAGGTTTGCTCAACAATTTTTACGGGAAAATATTTTCCCGCTGAAATACGTAACCTTCAAGAAACGTTTTGTGGGTTTGTAAATTTTTTTGTGTTTTCATTAGGGATTGCGACTCTCTTGATCTCAATAACACATGTTCTTTGACACGTGCACATTGTAAATAAATAAATATACGTGAGGTTCATGACAACCAAATTAAATAATGATTAAAGGCTGAGCCCGCATTCAAATGTGATGAGTTATGCGGCTCAAATACTATTTCAAGGTGGCAAGTAACCCCTTACTGAAGAAAAATTAGAAAGAAATTACAGGAAAGGCTCTATATAGAACCCCTTGCTCAACTGAGTTTGTACGTGTTCAAGGCGAAGAGAAGGTGCGCTTGCACGAGTTCTCACTTGTTGATATCAGCTGTTTTCCCTTATCACCTCACTCTCACCACTTGACGTGGACAGAAGCAGAGCGAAACAACCGCACCATCAGATAACCATCAGGAATAAATGGTGGGCGGTGCCAGTGATTAAGGGTGGGCCAAGGAGAAGAACAACGGCATTGTGGGCCTCGTCACTCGTTTTTGCGCCGCGAAAGCGGTGTAGTTGTTGTCTCCGCAGTCCTGACTACCTCTTTACGAAGGGAGAGGAAAATCTCAACTGAACGCGGACGCTGCTTAAAAGAAAATTCTCGTTGTTTAAAATAAGTTAAATAATAGTAATAGTAATAGTTAGTAGTAGGAAAAATAAAATTATTCATGGAATATTTGCAGATTTTCGGCAGATAAATATTCTTTTACGTGCGCTTTGATTGAGGTATCAATTACATATATTGGTCGCAACATGGCGCTGCACCGCTGACAAAAACGTTTGTCGATACTTCGCTAGTACAAACTGAGTACAAAGCCCGAAGCGGCTGAAGCGATCAGTCAATCAGAGGGCTAAAGGTACACTTAGCGATTGTAGGTTGCAGTTACCGGCATTAAATTACTGGTATCTGTGCCAAGGAAGGAAAAAACGGAGAGATAGTAAAAAAAAACTGCAGTAAATAAGGCTCTCCTAGTTGCAGCTGAGCAAAAGTTCGTTGAAAAAAAACTAGGGAGGAGGAATCGAGAGACCAGATAAGAAGATTGAGGGAGAGAAAGAGCATAAACGAAGAAGACTGCAACAGTGCGGGGCGGAGTTACTTGCGATGGAGTCTGGCGCCCCTAAGGAACACACTTCTGACGTCAAAATGGTACAGCCCTTTCTTTTTTAGAATATGGTTTGAAATCAGACCATGATTTGTTTTAAATGCCCAGGCTGATGACGGAAGCTTCCAAAAACCTACTTTGTGTTGAAGGACAAATGGCGAGAAGAAAAAGAAAACAAAAATGTGAATAAGAAGAAAAAGGGAAAAGAAACGAGTTAGTGAGAAATCAAAGGCAGTGAATGAATCCTTAGAAATTAGGGATATTAATTTCGTGCTGACTCATGCTGCGGACGCTGATTCAAATCGCTGAGCAATCTACTGCATAAGAGACGAAAAAAGGACCAACTGTGTGCTATTGATTGTTGAGAAAAACCGGCCCGCTGCTGGCTGCACTTGGTAATCGATCGATTCTCACTATTTTCATACCTCATATGGAATGAAAATGAGTAAAATGTGGGCTCAAGGGAGGATGTACTCCGTGCTGCTGTTCACCTCACCTTACTCAGGATGCTGTGCTATGGAAAACCAGTTCAATGCTTGTCGAAGCACAATCACCCTTGCAGTTGGCTTTTTGGGCATAGTATTTGTATAACTTTTTACTTGTGATAAGAATATCTGGATCTATGTGTGGTTAGAATGCGTGAGGAGACTCGCAGCGGAACCCTCTGTCCTCTAACGAGTTGCGGGTTGCTTCGGAGTTGACGTAAAATTGCAGACTGTAACATTCCGAGGCACTTAATGCTTTAGGAAGCTGTCAGTTACCATCATGTTGTGAAACGAAGAAACCTCCCTTGACTCTTATTTCTTTGATGAATTCAAGCCACCGGTTGCAATGCTTTATTTCTCTTCCTTTCTCACGATAGCCGATGCCATGTCCAACGAGAATAAATTTGGACCCATGCACGTCGCGCAGAGGCGAAGGGATGGTGCAATTTGTGCGTAATGTCTGTCCACGCTAGCAAATGTGTCTATAGGATTCAGGGAGATCCATGGCGAACCTGTGCCCTTATTTACAGTGTTTTCCATTGCGTATGATGGAACTGTCCCTGTCAACGCTGCCAGATTCGTGCTCCGCCAATTGCTGATTCCGATGAGGGAGACCAGCTGCTGGAAAACGTCTGGTACGAACGATATGGTAGTCCTGTCGTTTGTTGAAAAAAGAGGTTGGCTCAGCGCCAAGCGTAATCGCGGACACGCCCCATCAACCGCAACGAACAGAGCATGAGTTGTACTGTTCAGTCATCAATGGACTTACGAGATAATGTCGACTTATTATAACAATATCAGTTATTTCGGACTAATTGATGGTTGAAAGTTTTCTACTATTTCTTTTACATATCCGAGTTCTCTACAAAGCGAGTTCCGCTACTCTGGACTCAGCACACTGAGACCTTTGCGCTGCTCGATACTGGCTACCGCCCTCGTTACGACCCCCCCCCCTCTCCTGGCGGCCAAATACGACCCCTCCTATGGGGATTCCTCAACCAATGATGTGCCCTGCTTGTCTTGTAGTTACGTGGAAATGCATAACTCTCTGTATTATCTTGAATTTAGTCAGTTCAGCATTGCAACTACGCAACCACAGTTGTCATCCGGTCAGTTGATAGGCGGCCAAAGAGACGCGGCTGCGGCTCGTCACGGCCGCGCCATCCAACTGTTTCCAAATTGGTTTAGCCATTTTCTCCCTAATTTTCATTGTATTTTCTATTTTTTTCAGGTAAGTTGTCTTACTGCTCTTATCAAGTGTATTAGGACGTGTATTCTTCTTTTGTTTTCGTAACGAAATGTTCGTGCGATTTTTTTTAGGTATTTGTTCAATAGTTTGATTAAGTTCTGTTGTTCGTAAAAATAAGAGAAATCTCAATCATAATTCACCGTGTGAAGACAAGGAACAACTAACCTCAAGAAAAGCAGCCAAAAACAGTGAAAATTAGGGAAGAAATGGCTAAACCAGACTGGAAACTTCTGATCGCCGCGGTAGTGACGCGCCGCAGCCGCGTTGCGACCCTTTGGCCGCCTAATCAAGTGCAGATGACGACTGTACGCATGCATGAGATAAATAAATGAATAAGTAAACAAACAAATGATTGCCTCATTACGACTGGCATTGCATTCGACCTAGGATCCGTAGCTGAAAACCGTGAAATGCAAAAGAGGACCTTTCATATGTTCAGACTCCCCAAAGTCAGTGCTTACTGAGCTGAATCGAATTGCTGGATTTCAAATGCATGGCGCATCCAAATGGAATTGATCAGTAGAGCTTATTTTGTTTTTCTCCTCACTAGATTTTGCTGGGAAAGCCTACTTCAGTGTATGTATAATGAAATCAAACGACGAAAACCAAGGAAGAAGCGACTCGCCGTAATGTTCACCAGAGCCCAACGATTTCATGTAAACTCTTTTTACAAACAGAACTATTATGTTGGCTAATAAGTAATGGCCGTTTTCTTCAATTGAAAAATTTGTCCGAAAAGTGAAACGTTTCGCAAGCAAGTTATATATCATCTGATAGAAAACTTCTCGTAGTATAAGAATATCAAAGAAGCTTTGGTTGAGGATAGTGTATTTGTGAATTTTTTAGTCGTTGAAGTTGGAAGTGAAGTCGGCGAAAATTAGCATCTTCGAGAACTGCCTCTATTTACGTCTACTCGAAGTGCTAAAATCGCTTAAGCTGCTCCATACATTCGGAAAAGGTTGAGGTAGAAGTCTCGCAAGGGAATCTCAATAGGACGCTTTGCAACTAATTTCGAGAATTTCAAAGTTGGCAACCTCCACCTTGCCAATATTGTGCAGGCTCACGTCTGTTCCACCTGAAATTTCATGCTAATAGTTGAATTAGTTGGATATGAATTTGATATTCTAATACTACGAGAGATCGGAAGAGCGTCGTGTAGGTCTAAATACTGCGAGAAATTTGGCTATTGAATATATATAAGGCTCGCTTACAAAACTTTTATTTTGAAACGAAATTTTCGAATTGAAAAAAAACGGGCCTATCACTTATTAGCCAGCCCCACTGCCTAGTGGGCTGGCTTAACTGCTAGTGGGCTGGCTAATAAGTAATGACCGTTTTTTTCAATTGAAAAATTTGTTTTCAAAAAGAGAAGTTTTGCAAGCAAGCTTATATCATTTAATAGCAAATTTCTCGTAGTATTAGAATATTCAAATTCATATCCAACTAATTCAACTGTTAGCATGAAATTTCAGGTGGAACAGACGTGAGCCTGCCCAATATTGGCAAGGTGGAGGTGCCAACTTTTGAATTCTTTGAAATTAGTTCCCAAAGCGTCCTGTTGACGATTTCCTTGCTGAGCACTTCTACCGTCAACTTTTTCGAATCGTATGGAGCAGCTTAAGCGATTTAGCACTTCGAGTAGACGTAAATAGAGCAGTTCTCGAAGATGCTAATTTTCGCCGTACTTCACTTCCAGCTTCAGCGACTAAAAAAATTCACAAAAACACTAACCTCACCAATAGCTTCTTTGACTATTCTTATACTACGAGAAGTTTTCTATCAGGTGATATATAACTTGCTTGCAAAACGTTTCACTTTTAAACAAAATTTTCAGTGAAAAAAACGGCCATTACTTATTAGCCAACCTAATACTTCGCTCCCCCCCACCATTCCCCGCCCCCTATCTCAATTATGACCAGGGCACGCCAAAGCGTTTGATCATTCCCCGCTAATTACGAGACCCTCCCCAGAATTAGGGTCTTGATACGACCCCCGCCACCACTGTCACGAGGGTACAAATGAAAGAAAGCGCAAATGAAGGTTCAATTCGTGAGGGACGAAGAAATTTACAATAAAGAGAATTGGGCACTATGAACTTATTCCTACGCCCAAAAACGTCAAAAAAATTCAATCCGTTGAAACGTTGTCTATAGATGCTTAATCGAGTCCTGATCACGAGTCTGACATCACTTCTCCATACGCACGCGCTATTTCGCAACTCTGCTGCAGGCTGAACCTGAGAAATAAGGGAAGATTATTCGCCTAGCAGCGTGCACGCTCAATCTTAGCAAAGTGCAGATACCCCACTGGTTGTCCACGTTAAGCGCTGGAGCCAAGAATAAATATCAAATTTCGTATCAGGATGTCAAAATAACCCCCGTATACAAGTTTTCATCAATTTCGGTGATGTAGGAAATTTTGGCCCGCGCGCGCTGTGGCGCGGCGCCAAAAAAAAAATAAACCCTAAATCACCAATAAACGATGGAAAGTTCGGGCAAGGCGGAGTCGTGATATTCGATCTCAGGAGGTCGAATACCACTGTAACAAATTCCTTCCAAATCTGCCCCTTCGAAAAAAAAAATCTACAAAAAAATTGGCCTATGTTCGACTGGGTAAGGAGTAGTTCGATATAAATGCCAAATACTACAACAATACAACCTTTAAAGAACTCTTTACAAAAAGAAAAAAGACGATCTAAAATACAAAAACAAGAACGACAAAAACTCACTCCAGAAGTACGAACTATGCACATATTTTACAACATATTAGTTGTTCGCTGTCATCCATCACTGCGAACCCTAATTCACGCGCTAATACAAGCGCATTGGTGCGACTATTTTCCACGACCTGGGGTTTAAACACCCATAACTTCGTTGGAAGTAAAGCTCTCGGAGAGAAGTGGGAATGAGTGGAGCTATGTTGGCTCCTGTTACCTGAGTTTGAGCGCTTTCAAAAACATTTCTTTTCTAGAAATTTTCCCCGTTGTGACCCTCGCGTGATCATGGGGGGCCAACCCCATGTGGCTACGCTTTGGACATCCATTGCAAGCTTCATACATGGCCTTTCGTAAAAAAGAACTGTGCCGAAAGCACAGTTCTTTTTTTACGAAACTTTTAAGCAAAACTTTAATTTTATCCCTAGGCCTGCTATTCGAAAAAATCCGCCGTTGTGATCATAGAAAATCACTCCCACACGGGCCCGAAAAATCAACCCCTCCGACGCCTGAAAATCTCCAATTGGCTTTAAGACATTGGTATGCTTCTAAAACGCATGTTTTTGCCAAGTATACCAGGAAATAGTCCATTGGACGCCAATTGGCATCACCTCTGCATTGCGCCATGTCTTTTACGCAGAGCTATTGGGAAGGTGCAACTTCCAGAAAGAGCTTCCTTCGTGCAGGTAGATGTGCTTGCACGGTCAGAAAGGCTCGGAAGAGTATTTTCATCTGTTCACTAGTTCATGGCGGATATTCATCGGCGCGGGGTGGGGTAGTGACAAGTGGCGCGCTTACAGCTCGCGCGATGCCGGGTTCAAATGCCGGGTCGACTTTCGCCTAGGCCAACCAAGCCTCCTACCCTCCGGGGACGGCAAGATGGTACCAGTTCGCCTGGGAGGATAAAACACTGATTTGTAAATCGGCTGGCCACCGCAAGTCATTGTATGGGCCACATCGCATTCAATGAGCCGCTGCGATTTTATAGTATGGAAGTGGAATGCGTGCATCGCACAAAGCGGTTGATCAACGGTGGAAACTTTATCCTTTATCTTTTGTTAATTCATGACGTCGTTGTGGGAGGCCATCGTATTTCCTGTCATCGCCCGTTTCCCATTTCTGCGCTGGCAGGTTGCTTCTGTGTTGTTGGGTCTTTTCAGAGGTCCTTCACATAGATAAGTCTTTCATCATTGAAGCTGAGCGACAGCTGGGTATCGCTGCACCCTCACTTCAGAAAGCTCCCCGCGCTTACGACCCTCCCCCTCCCTCGAGGTCAAATACGACCCCCCTGTTGTGATGATCACAACGATGGCGTACCCTGATTATGACACGATGAGCGTCAACGTCTAAAAGTTCACTGTGATGTAGCCCATTTGCATGCTACCTGCAACCAGGAAGATCATCTTTCCACAGAAGGGCTTCGCCATCTTATCTAGAGAAAACAATGGGTCAGCGGGTGTCGGACACATTAAAGATGTTTTCGCCGACTCTCGCTTTCAACTCCTGCGCTAGCTCATATGCAACCTAGTTCGCTAATGAAAGACGAAAGTGCGCCTCTATCGTTGCGTAGTAAGAATAATGAAAACAAAAAAACAAACCAGAAAACCTGGAAAGCTTTGACCTGTAACTGGTTTCTGAGTTTTTCTTTGGACTTCAGGAGTTTTTGGGAGCTTGATGCAGCGAACAAGTGATTCGAACATTGCGACCAGGGCACACCATCGTTGTGATGACCACAACGGGGTCGTATTTGGTCTGAGGAAAAAATTTTTAGATAGTTGATTTCTCTTGTTTCACAGGCGCTGCAAAGGGAGGGGATAGTTGAAAATGATACTCAAATCCTGACAACCTCCCCCGCCCTCCGTTTGACAGCAAATTTTTGGGGAAAAACCGGGAATTTTTCGGGAAAAAATGGAAAAAGTGGAAGAAAGATGGCGAAAATCTAGGAAAGTGGTAGGTAGCACGGGGAGGGGGTGGTACTTGAGGATGGAATGAGGCGGGTCGTATTTTTCAAGAAAGAAATTTTCACTACGAGACGTCTAAACGTTTGCAGGCTACAGGGTTGAAAAACCGCGTCGCTAACTCGCTTGGCCATGGAAGGGAAATGAGGCAAACCGTCGAGAGTCTCCCAAATACGGCCTTTGGGTTAAAGGCACATTCCGCGATAAAATAAGGCTATGACCTCTCAACTGTGTCGGACGATACGGAAGGCGATTTTTTAGGCTGCGCTACTTTCAAAATGTGAAAAACGGCAAGAACTCCGCTAGAAGCTGACTAATTAGGCCTATGGACACCCCTTAGGCCCATGCCGACCCTCAACGGCTGCTAGCTACTAGCTAGTAGCCAGCATGTTAGCCACTATGTTGTAGCCACTATGTTATCTTTCTCTATAACATTTCGGACTGCTTTTTCTGCTGCTTTTCTCCGCTAATCAGATACTTAGAACTTTTTTGTGCTTATTTGAGTTCCGTTTCCCGCAACTTGCGGCCGCGAACTGTGCCTCTAAGCGAGAGGCAAAGAATTTATGATGATGCTGATAGTCCAGACAAGAGCAGCGAGAGAGCACGCAAATGGACAAGACGACAGGTTAGGCAGCTATGAGCACCCTTGCACCTTTACGGTTCTATATCAAATTTTTGAAATCCTTGAATAGTTTGCGGAAAGTGCCTTCAAGATAGGGCCGCAGCAGGCAGTACAGCTACTATACTGCTGACCCTCTGAGCAAATTTCGGAGCTGGCTATTCATTTCACGGCGCATTTGAAGGCCGGGAAGCCTATGTCGCTAGCCGTTATTGGAGCAGGGTACATCGTTGTTGTGGATTCCCCAACAGGAGGGGGGAGGGGAGGGGGGGGGGTTATTTCCTTTGTGAGAGGAATTTGCAGCGTGCACCGGTGTTGACCTATCCACGGTTTTTCTTGTTTCACAGGTACAACATCGTTGTTGAAAGACATGTGGGAGTCGTACTTGGCCGCTGGGGAAGGGGGGGGGGCGTGTTTGGTTGTTGTTGGGAGATGGGTCGGATGTGCCTTTGAGAGAAATTAACCAAGTTGAGAAAAAATTCTCCTCGGTTGGGACATCCCTTCATTTTTCTGTTTCATGTGTTCCATATACCCCCACCCTCGCCTGCTCCCCTAACCCCTGCTCGACAGTTCCTTTACAGGAGCTAACCAGATCGTTCCAACGTTATCAAGCCACCTTTTAGAAGAGAGAGGGTGGTCGTGCGCGCTCGATGGAAATCCTCAGCTAATTATGTGCCCTCATCAAAGAGGGGGGTCGTATTTAAAGCGACAAATTTTTTTTCTTTGGTGATTTTTCCCTTTTCAGGCCTCTTTGTACTTTCACACGTTCACCATGCTTCAGGGAAACCGAGCCTGTCGTTCTCCTAGTGGCTGATCAAATCGTGCCACATTCTTCAATAGAAATAGGGGCATTCACGCGGAAGGAGATCTATTTTCATTTTTTCCCCAAGTTTGATTGAACAGCAAGGTTATTACTGTTTGCCATTGACCGACTGTTGTCAACAGTTTATTAATATCAACAAATGGAAACAGTCCACACTGTAAAGCAGTAAACAGTTTTGTAATATCGTTGTGTGCAAACATACAGTATCAAAAAGGGGTATTATCTGCAAACATGATGAACTGGAGGTCTACTGCAGAAAGTGATTGATCAACAGCAGTCTTCTATCGCCTTCAGAAGGGATAAATCACCCCTTAGCTCGTTTCTGTCCATTGCGCCAATTCTTTGATGACAGGTGCTGAAACGTTACTTGGGGTACCACCTTGGAATAAATACTGCTGGAATACAGTTCTGCTCATGAATGCAGCTTCCTAAGGCGATCACTAGAGGTATTGGACAGCACTTCTGAAAATGCTTCCTATACCCGAAACGGGCTTCAAAACTACTAAAAGAAGGCACATATCTGTGACCTTTTAGAAGGCCAAAGGAACCCTCAATGACTTTGTTAGCAATTAGGTCAGCAAAGTGGTTACGAGCTGATTAGATAGCGCTAATTATCGCAAGTGATATTGTTATAGAATTATATACAAAAAGCTCTTTGTAGTAACTTGAAAAGGAATCATGAACCCTCTCCAATATAAAAACTTTTTTTCCGAAAACTAAAATCTTCACATTCAGTGATAAACGCTATAGACCTATAAGCTCCCAGTTTGCACTGAATAATTTAGGTCATTCACGACGCCTGTTCGCGCTTTCACTGTTTCATCCATCTTGTTCTCCGTGCGCCCAATAGACACCATGATACTGTGGATCTCGCTACTATTCGCTTCATTTCATCACGTTTCATCAACTTCCTTAACATTTAGTAAGTAACTTTGAGCGAAGTGATTTTTTCATTTCTTTAAGGTAATTACGCTCTCTTACTTGTGAAAATAATAATGCTTAGGGAGTATAGAGACAGATAAATACGACCTTTTGGAAAATGTGTGACAAAGTGCAAAGACTTTTGCTTTGTTATATTTTTTCGACACAGTAATAAAATAATTGTAAGGATGGTCTTTAATTGTTTCGTGCCTTACGAGGGTTTTAGGTGGAACATTCATAAGCTTCGCCTACCAATCATTAATATAATAATATTAAGAAAACACAAATTTCCTCTTGTAGGAAGTACATAATATTTCAAAAAGAAATGTGGATCTCAAACACCGCTATAACACAAAGATACAGTGATACGTGAGGAGCAAAATTAAGAGAATTTGTCAAAAGCTCAGGGACTACAAAAACAGTCCCAGACCCTTGAAGATATTTTAATGAGGCTGTCGTTTTTTTTCGTCAACTAACGGTATTTTCAGTGCCTTGATTTCTCATACCATTCCCTTCAATTTAAGTTTATCCGTTTGCCCCTCCACTAAATTCGCCGACGCTATTCAAGGAAAGCTATCATCAATTGCATCGGGAAATAAAAATTACTGCTAGCCTCGAAAAACAGGCAACTACGGGGCCCACTGAAGTGTAGCCTGAAAATCCTAATTCTAAACTCAAACTGACTGCTATTTGAAAATATACGTGCTTCATAATTCACGGTTTTCTAGCACCACTTGATTTAGTATTTTATTTTATCAATTATAGAGGCAGACTGGAAAAATACCTCCCGGAAATTCGAGCAAAACTTACCTAAGCTAACTCAAAAAAACATAACATTACAGCGTATTTACACGTTCGTCATCCTTGCACTTTGCAGTAGTCAAATAGTCAGTCGGCTCGCGCTGCGAGCGCGGTCGCCCGCACCCGCTGACTGCCCACAGATGTTGAAACCAGGAAGTACATTACTGTATTATATCCTTCGTGTGACTCGTTTCTATTCATTTTTGTTCCGCATGCGCGTTTCAACGAACAAGGCCTGAAAAGCTATCAAAACAGTGGCACGCTCCTCTTCGCCGACACGCCCGACCAACGTGCCAAAGGATGTGGACGACTGTAGTGCCAGACGCGTTGGGCGTTGCCACCAGGCGGGATGATGATGCATTGGCATTCTCATACTGTTCTGGCGACAAATAAAGATCTTACCTTGGAAACGCAATTCCGGAGAATCCGCAGAAATTGACTTACGTCTTTTAGAGTTCCGCATCCGGTAACGAGATACCTGAGGCGTTTGTTTGGCTTAGGGGCTGGTGCCATTTGCACTTCATTGCTTTCCATTGTTCGATATCGGGCCATCAAGTAGAGATGTTTGAAGTCTTTTGAAGCCATGAAGTACTACCAAGCCAAAAATGTACTAGTCATTCGGGTTCTTAGTCAGCAGTTGCAAGATGCTGGTCAGCTGTTGTTGATGCCAAACAATGCGACGAGGAGTAGCCGAAAGTGCAAAAATGCACCCCCCCCTAGTTGGATCCGATCGCGCCATCCTTTGACTCTCTGATTGCGTACATGTTGATAAGCGGGAAAATGTGAAAATTATATCGAAATATCATCAGAACCAAAAGTTCAAGCGCCTAAAGGCCTGCAACAAGCGCCTATTCCTGTTAATTGAAAACCCAAGCCAGCTTGCGGCGGGCTCCGGCGCCGCCTCTTAGAATACCTGCGCGGCTTCGCCGCGTGTGCCTTTACTTCCACACATCTCGTCAGCCCGCCTAGTTAGCTATCAGCTCTTTCTTTATACCCGAAACAGGTGCTAGACATTCTTGAAACTAGATCCTACCTGTCCTTTGCAACACTATTACGATGCTATGGAGTCGGTGGTAAGAGAATCAATGTGGACGACACTGAGAAGGAAAAGCCGGCGTACTAGTCGAGCATTTGATTCGTTACGGAATGTAAGTAGGCGGCGATGAGCACGCGCCCGCAAAGCCGGCTTTATCAGTTATAGCAGGTCCGAAAGTGCCTCGGAATGCCTCTGGAACCGCTCTTAAGAATTTTTGAGGCTCGCCCCGCTCACCTTGACGCACGCTCCACACACAACAGGTATGCTTACATTCCAATGAACGTTACCCTTTGATGACTTTGAACCACTGTTTCTGGGAGCTGCTCTGGAAACCGTGCTCATGGAATTTTTAAAAATTCTCCACCCAGCTTGCAGAGTGTCGCCCCACCCTACCAACGCGTTATCGCCCTCCGCTTCTCAACTAATAACTCCTCGGTGATCTTCAAACTAATCTTTCCCGATGTCTGCCGAGTGCTGCTTGGCGAACCGTTTTGGAAGTTTTAAGTTTGACTCCTCCCACTCGGCGCGCCACGCCCCGCCCATAAGCATATGCCTCGGCTTCTTCGACTATAACCCCTCGCCTGATCTTAAGCTACTTCTTTCCCGATGTCTGGTAGTGCTCCGAAACGTGTTTGTGAAATTTTAAGTTTGAGCTCCTCACCCACCTCGGGGCAAGCCCCGCATCACCATCGTATAGCCCCGCGACTTCTCAACATATTAACCCCTCGCTGCAGCTAACGCTACTTGGCTACCCGCACTGTGCCTGTGAGTGCTCCGGAACCGACTCGTTTTGTGAAATTGTTAAGTTTGACTCCTCCCACCGCGGGCACGCCCCGCTCACATCGTTATGCCCGCGCTTCTCAACTATTAACCCCTCGCTGATCTTAGCTACTTCTTCCTATAGTCCGTTAGTGCCCGGAACCGTTTTGTGAAATTTTAAGTTGGACTCCTCCCCACCTCGGGGCACGCCCGCCATAACATATGCCCTTCGCGGCTTCTCGACTAAGAACCCCTCGCCCTGATCTTAAGCTACTTTTTCCCATGCTCTGCTAGCTGCTACCGGAAACGTTCTGCGCCATTGTTTCAATTTTGGCTCCGCCTACCTTATTGTTTAGTGCAGCCCGCCAACAACGGCCGAGTGCCTCGCACTATTATTCCATTGATCAACTTTGAGACCGACATCCCGTTTTTGGCACCATGCTGCGGTGATTTTAGACCAAAAACTACGACTTGTTATACTGTTCGCTCCGTGCTCATAATGCACCGCCCCCCCACCGCCCACTAATGGCGCTGGCCTCCAGAACGCCCGCGAACATGGTGGGACTCTTGCAAGATATTCTTCTTTCGTCCATGAGACTTTTTTGCGCCTCTTTGAACATTTTTCGCGAGACCGAGTTATCGAGCTTGCGGGGAACGCCGCCCATCTTAAGCACACGCCCCGCCCGTTCGGTTATGTTCTCCTCCATTTTGGTGTGCCACCAGTGCTATCCTAATTTCACTTTTCCCAGGTCTCCGAGCCGTGCTTCGTAGTCAAGCTTGCTGGCTGATTTTTTTAGTGACACGGGAAGCGGCCGCCCATCTCAAGCACGCCCCACCCATTCGAGTGTTTCGTTTCGTCTTTCGTTTTCAATCTTCGAGTAGCAAAAAAGGACGTAGGGGAGTTATAAAGGATTGAGGAGTTACTAGGGGACAAGTATTTGGCCGAAATCCAAGGAAATTCGGAGCTTTCTGAGAAGTTCAAATTCATTCGGAATAAAATTTGGGGACTGCTCGTTTTAGAAGAATGGAGGTTAGTTTCGTTCAGCAGTAATCAAATAGTGTTACTTCATGAGAGAAATTGTTTGTTCTACCAATATGAACATTGTAAATGACCTTTACAGCGTCAAAATGCTTCCAATATAAAGAAGATCATGGCGTCTCCAATTCGAAGTCAATCGCAGAGTTATTTCGAGTCACAGTTGGTGACTGCCTGAACTATTGTATACTGAATGCAGCTAGGATGGGGGTGAGTTTTCTGATTTTCTGTACGAAATAAATTAATTTAAATTTTACAATTCTGAAGTTTGATAAAAGGTTTACAGGATGGCTGCTCCTCAGTGACCTACCACAAGATGCATTCTACATGTCAACTTTATGGACATAGCGGAAATTTCCATGGTGAACAAGTTGACATTTTCGTTTGCTGTTACTTTACCTTTTATCGCCTCTACTAAACCGAACGAGTAACATGTAATGCTCTCTAGTGTAGTGTGTAAAGCGAATCATAGTAAACAATCGCTACATTGGGCTGTTTCTGTGAAAAACCGCCATTTCATGAAATATTTTCGGGATGAGTGGGTTATTTGTAGAGTCCCATACTCCACTTATAGGGAGCTTTCGCTCTTCCCGGGAGACAGTCTCCGCTCCCACCTCATTATAAGAAATAAGCCAAATAGGCGGGGTGGGAACTACCCCTGCTTACCGGACTGGGATCAACGACAGACCCTTCCGTCCTGCTGAGGCTTAAGCAAACTTGTCTGTGTACTTGTCTGAAAGTATTGGTCCCTGCAATGCGTAGGGCAAATCGCATTCGAAATGGGAATTCTGGGCGGATTTTGAAAGGATCTACCCCTACATCTCGGAGATAGGGAGGGCGTGGCACGTGCCTTATTTGAACTTCGCGGAGTTGGGCTTTGGTGGAATACTGACATTTTGGAACACTTGTAATCATACCTTTGTCCAGCATAAGACAGAATGACAGTTGTCTCAAGCGTAATGTGGCATGGAAAACGTATGCACGATGCAGTATAAAGCCACGCCCTCCACAACCCCGCATACGGAGTGCAGAATGCGCGGCGCTTCTCACCTTATCTTTCACCCACGAAAAAACCACCCTTATCTGAGGCCCCACGATAAAACCTCCGGCCGTTACACAGGCAGTACCCTGGCTTGAAGGAGTTGCAGCACTCAGCTCTTACTCGAAAATGCTAATTTTCATAAGCTCGTGACCCGGGTAGGTAATTAGAAAAGGGAAACTCGTAGACTCCTCGACAAGTTAGCCCAAAGAGGAAAGCGCTACCTTTACCTCAGTACGATACATGAGTAACTTCAGCGGATGCTCTACAAATTATCTCTTAAGCTACAATAAAGTTGTCAAATTTTTTCACCAAAAATCACTGATACATAAATACAAGGTATTGATTCAGAAGCCGAAGTGGTCCCAGCCTATGGCCACGACTTTTACGAGCGCACGAGTTGGGTTGGAGTTTGCCAGGATAAGGCTGGTGAGCTTTAGGATCCCTTGATGCTTAGTTAAGCTGACGACAGTTAGGTTTTCAGCTTATCAGTTCTGACACTCCTTGATGATATCTATTTTCAGTTCCAAAACGTGGCTACAAACAACATCCACGCCAATATGCAGCTCAAATTGAACCCGTAGAGAGTCCCATTGAACTTACAAAATACGAAAATTCCTTAGATTCTCAAATGGGATCATTAGACTTCACGGTAATGCTTTCAAGTGAAAATTTGTATAAATCTGCGATAATGTTTTCATAGGCGCTTCGGAGCAGCACTACAACCACCACAGAGGAACCTTGGACCACCACCACCACCTCCACTACCACCACCTCGCCCACCACCACATTCACATATCCTGATGAAATTGTGGATCAAAGCTTCGAAGAACCTACTGACGGATACCGCTTCTTGAATCCTACGCATAGCAACGGTAAGAATTTCAACATATTTCTCAATTGTTTGGAAAAATGAGATACCGTGTACAGTCGTGAGTCCAACGATAGGGCGTATGACGGGACGTGGATTGTGCCGCTCTTCCCGCCAATGATGAAATTCTGAGTCCTCAACAATTGTAGAGGCTATTCTGGCTTCGCTCCATTCCACGCCCTGTCGTTTGCAGCGATCATGATTGCACGGG
Organism: Cooperia oncophora; assembly: GCA_036418165.1. Lineage (NCBI taxonomy): Eukaryota > Metazoa > Nematoda > Chromadorea > Rhabditida > Trichostrongylidae > Cooperia > Cooperia oncophora. Next base: position 72,912 of record MU911943.1, on the reverse strand, counting down.
TTGTGACTATACCTGAATTTATGGGCACGAGGAACACTTGACTAGACGACCTCAATACAGAGGCGCTTATCATACCCTAGCTGCTTTCAGAAATCCCCTAATCGAGGGGGGGGGGGAGGGGAGGGGTGCAGCATGGGCGGATTAGACCAATTGTCAAATACAGTGCATATATTGCCGTCAGGAAGGAAGTGTCTGTGGACCTAGATCCCTAGACGGGGTGCCAGACATTTAGGATGAGACAGAAATGGCTGAGAAGTGCACTGACACATTTTTTTGGTAATCGCGCTCAGATGTGCACATACAGTTTGTGCCTCTGCTTCAACCAACCATCACATCAGAGTCCGTAGACACTCCCCTTCCAACGCCTAGGTATGGCCTGCATGTAAAAAGTAAGAGTTGCAAAGCTACCATGTCACTGACCAGGGGTGGGCGTGAGGTCATATTGAACACTTGTGACGGCCTAAATCAACAAATCAGTTATAAAAAATATCATCAGACAAGATGTAGACTCCTTACTTACTCGTCGCGAAGCACCAACGATGAGGTGGTCTGAAAGAGAGCAGATGAGCGCACCGCGTGTAGGAAAAGTCTATAATTGGTTGTCTGCTGCTAATAGCCAATAGCAGGTCGCTTCCGCGCTGCACTTTGTTTCTATTGTATAGCTCAAAACCAGCGCTATGACCGAATACAACGTGTGGCGAAATTCCATTCTAATATTACAGCATGTCAAAAGGAGGAAACAGTCAGCTATTTTGTCTTCTTTGGATATCGATTAGCGTCCACAAACGTTGCGGCTCGGCTCAAAGGAATCGATCAAAGCAGTTGCGTTATGTACTGTACACAGAATATCGTGAGTAGTTCTCAAAAGTTTAAATTGCGCTAAAAAATAATAGTTGAAGAGCTCCGAGCTCTAACTGTTACTTCTTTTATGGCTCAGGGTATCGCTATTTTTGTTGTTTGTTTGCAACTGCAACCGGCAAATCATCGCCGCAGTGTAGAACGTAGACCGCACTCTGGGAGGATCCCGGACCAATCTATTTTGCTCAATACATCAAGAACTGTAGAATTTGACCCAACACAACATGGATTTTTTATAATGAGAATGCAATCATTCCGCGAATCGGCATCATTCAGCTGAGGGCGTCTGTGATTGGTTCTTGCAAATACTCCACCAACTGCGCGAAACTGAGCATCCCAGGAAAAGTTCAGCAGTAGGAGATCCGGCTGAGCATGGGTGGCCCTGGTACAGTCTTGTTCGCTGCGGATGCAGGAGCGTGTCAAGGGAGTTCGGATTTGGTATGGCCCATCCCGTTCTCCATCAATAGCTGAGGAGGGCAAGCGACAACAGTTGGTGGGAAACAGGCTGGAGTAGCGCCAAACCCGGCCCGCTGACACGCTCAGCGCTCGCAACAAAGAAGACTGTACTAGCTTTATGCTGTGGGGGAATATTCAGAGAGACATTTTTCTTGCCTGAAAACTGACAAAACTACAAACAAAAGGTTTTTACGAAAATTTTCCAGAACTCCAACGGAGAAACGATCCCTTGCTACGCAGCGAATTATGAACCCGCTGACGAGAAGTGTTACCTCTATGGAGAACGTTCAAAGTCAGACCGAAATATTGCTCATCTTGGCACTGACGCCAATTTCATCTTTGCTGACAAGTTCTGTGTCCAGAGTAAGAAACAATCTTTTTATACCAGGTTTACTTGTGTTTTTAAGTGCTGAACAGGGAATGACTACTCAGCCAGAAGTGTTAAAACTATATAGTCCTCTGTGTAACCAGAAGATCCTAATTAGGTTCCTTGTAGTCAGCAATTACGCGGATAACTGTAGAAAGTTCACTCGGTTTACCCTAATCAGGTCACTAAGAACACAGCAAATCTTCACGGGTGCCTACGCGTGAAGATAAGATCCCAGCCTGACTCGTGGCGCCGATGGATCGAAAAGCGGTTTCGAACCGCATAAACTTCATCCTAGCAATGATGAGTAGATAACACGCCAATTCATAGTGAGCGTACGCAGAACCTTGGCCATAACAAGGCTTGGAATCTCGACCTCATTTCCAAGGAATAGGAACTCATTTACACCCCAGGCTGCTCTTAGCTCTCTTACAGTTAGCTTTTACCTTAGTTCATCGTCGCTCGAAATTAATAAGTACCATCACATCAGCACCATTTACCACAGCGAGCGCAATTCAAACATTCACTCCAAATTTCTATAGTTCACCACTGTGATCAGCGTTCCTAAAAATCCTAGCTAATTTCAGTGAAAACTAAAATTTGTACCAAGCCAAGACAGGTTTGCCCCTGCACACGCAGTTTTGAAATTTGAACTACCTCCAATACTATACAGTCTAGAAGGGCATGTCTAGATGTTAGCCTGCAGAGATCGGAATGACTCTGGTTGGTAGGACGACGTTCCATGCCTAGGGAGCGGAAAAAAATGAGTGGAGACTCGCAAGTGTAGCACGTAGGCTGAAATGTTCATGCGAAAAGCAGATACGCCAAATTTTTTTGAGCAGCTCCAACTAGCGCTGCTTGAGCCAACAAAAAAAAAACTGCGGACGAGTTTTTAGTAATCACAAAAAGGGGTACATTGTGATAAAGGCAGGGTAGCCATAATGTGATAAATGAGGTGTGAGTTTGCCAACGGTTGAGATAGCAGCGCAGCCGAATGGCGTTCGAAGGTAGGCGCGGTGACTTTCGGGTGGGAGCACCAAAATGCGCTACTCAACGAATCCAGAGCAGCGTCCCTCCTCTTCTTCATCCTAATCTTGTCCGCAGTGGCAGCGTCCGTTCTTCTGATCGACGATAGCCACTTTAGCACGATCTAGTGCAATCCTCTCTGCGAAAGATTGGACCATTTCATGTTCGCATTGGATGAGTGTTCCTGCCAGCGCGTTTTTTGGCTTCCTCTCGGTCGTTGCTCCTATGGGACTTCAAACTCGCATAACCAGCGAGCAGCGAGGCTTATCACTCTCGGCTTCCCAAAACATGGCCATACACTGAAGCCCGCCTCTCCTGCCATCTTCTGCCGAGCGATTGGAGCGACTCCCATCTGGTTCGAATCACGTTCGTTATTGATTCTGCGCGGGCGTTAAATGGCCCATGGACATACGCCAGCATTACGCATTCCATGGCGGTGGAGTTGGCGTCGGCACTTCTGGTGGCTGGCCAGCACTCGGATCCGATTAGAGTGCACGGGTCGAAACCATAGTCCCGGTTATATTGTTGATTTTAGGCGAAGAGGCATGCGCCTTATCACACAGCACGCCAGTGATCTCCCCTCCATGCTCATCCATGCGGCGTGGCACTCTTCATTCGTAATCTCATCATCGACACCTCGGTACTCTGCAAGCGAGACCCTAGTGTACCTAAAAGACATTGTTTTTCGGTAAGTCTTCGCGCTTCACTTGCATATCGTGCTTCGCATAGCTGCGTTAGTTTCTAAGTATTCCTTTTCCTGATGTTTAGGCGAATGGCCATTTACTGGCTTAAGGCGGTCACTCCCATGTTGTACTTGACGCTCAATTCCTCCCTATGCGTCCGCTCAGGGAGAACATCGTCAGCATAGAGCAAAGCTCATGCGGCGCGCGCTGTTGCAGAATCTCTTGGTAATGTGTCTCATGATTGAGAATAAATAGCAGTGACGTGAGAGGGCAAGAACCTTGCGTGAACTCCGGACTATTTATCGGAAAGCTCTTGGATAACCCGCCAATGCACATCGAGCGGACTGGTGGTGTTCATATACAGCATCTTGAAATCCCAGCTGATAAGTGCTTCGGGCAGCTCCATGCTCACGATAACGCCAGACCAGTAATGAGTTGGGGGGAACGCCGATCGTAGCTTTCTCCGAGCGTCCAAGAAAGCTATTGGAGTGGTTTCCGCTTCTCCGCGTTCTTCTCATGAGTCGAACGGGCGGCCGAAAATGCGTCGTTGCTTCCGTCGTCTCTTCACGAAGCCGCCACTGGTTGTCCACTCAGATCAATCATGTCACGCAACCGTTGATCGAGGATTCGCTCAAAGATTTTCATGGTCATGCGAGAGAAGGAATTAGGGCGCATAGTTAGCAGCCACACGGCCGGGTTCCTTTGCTTTTTGAAGATTGGCACCAGTAATGCCTCGTAGCACCATTCGCTGCGCGCTCAGCGCCAGAATCAACGATCCGTATTCAGAAACTGCGGAGCCACGGAATACCTCTATCTCGCATTTCCATTTTCCCCAGACCCTCTGCTCGTAGCGTTGTCTGCGCCCTAGCGACTTTCTGGTTCATTCAATTTTATCGATCGCCTTGGTAACCTCCTCGACTGAGATCGTCTGTACTGGAACCGGCGTCGGCGGACTTCTGGAATAGGCGCGGTGCGGAACTCCACGTTTGGAAATCTCGTTGAATGTTCCTACCACGAAGCAGAATCTTCGGCGCCTACTATGCAGCCGCTCTCCATTTGTCCGTTAACACTAGACTCACGTCTTCTGGCTGTGGCCAGGTAGTTTTACCTTGGGGCATTCGTTAGGTGAATGCGTTAGACTAAGCCAGACTTGCTCTCTCTACGGGCTTTCCGCTATATCCGTAAGCCAAGACTTGTACGGCAGCCTTCTTTCCATTCACTTTCTGCTTCACTTCGCCCGTCAACAACCACGTTTGTTGTCAATACGTCGACCGGTTTCGTGGTTTCCTAACAGCAGACTTAGCAGCGAGTCGTATAACGGATCTGCTAAACTCATTCCACAAGTCGTCGATTGGCTTGCCATCGGCTGGACGGTAAGCTGCACCGCGCGGCAATATATCGCTTCCTTGTCCACACAAGCTTTCGCACCACTTGATACTGCTCTCGGTCCCAAGGACCGGGCCGACGTGCGTGCTACGCCTAGGTCACCTTGGTGCCACAACGAGCATCTCCGTGGTTGCGGGTGCCAGGCGGTCTGATGAATGACCTTTCGCGCTTAGAGAATGAACTAAATTCTCGCCTGCGGACCACACGAAAGTATTTACTTTGTTGCCCCCGCTCGTATATGTAACTAGGTGACTTTCTACGCTGTGGTGAGTAGAGTGTAGTTAGCGACAACAGATCGTGGGCCTCAGCGAATCTAAATACGCCGTCCATCTTCATTTCGTGTCCGTATCGTTACGCTGTGTGCCATGACAGCTGTAACCATTCTGAGCGTACCCAACGTGGCCATTGTAGCGTCGCACAGAGCAGGATTGCTTCCGCTCTCTGGGACTGCTGCAATGTGATCTGTTAGTATCAGTCCAGAACTGTTCCTTTTCCAACATCGTCGCAACCGCTTTCGCGGACGAGCGCTCACGCACACACACACACCACTCCGGCGCGTGGCCACCTCGATCACAGCGGAGTGCGTCCTATTGAATGGCGTCGCATTTCTGCGATCAATGACTGCGCTGGTCGGTACTTACGACAATGGTCCACACTTTACTGTTCGTCTCGCCATATAGCTCAACTTGCTTTTACCTGCGCCAATGTCCGGATTTCTGTCCCTTCGCACCTCGGCTCCTGAATGCAAGCGTATGTCACTCTTGGCGCCTTTTCAACATTTCAGCTAGTCGCTGCCGCGCGTCCTGTGAGTTGTGCCAATGTTCAGCGTGGCAAGCGCAGCGTCTCATATGGGCGTCTTCTCTTAGCCAGTTCCGCCCGTTGAACCGGTTAGCCTAGTCCATTTTCCACGGTGGTTCGGTGCGAACCCAGCGCGTCGTCGCTCCGGGGTCACGCCCTAGATTTTCATTAGAGTAGCATTCTCGATCATTGTGGCCCGGACTAATTTTACCAGGCGACCTTGGTCGCGAGGTGTCTGACGCTGGGTGGTCCGGCGGTTCAGTCTCAGCACCTATCCTAGCGGATGGGCATGGCTCCAGTCGTGAGCTCGTATTTGTGATATGGAGACGCTGATCGTTGCCTAATCCAATCAGGGTGTGATCTGCTGTGAAAATTTGTGAAGGGCTCTGAACAAAGTGGCTACTAAAATCATTTCGCAGCTTCACTAGCCCATAGGTCTCACTAAAGTTAGATTCGGGGGATTCATTCCGCTACTGGCAAGTGAATTGGATGGGATACTTTTTTGTCACAAGGCGACAGGCTTCCTCATTTCGGGACCTGAGTACATATTTCTCAGTCCCAGGTCGCTGAGGATGATCTTTGCTCTGGAACTTCTCATCTCCGCTCTGGAATCGCTGGACTTGTGGCGCTGATTTTCCGATATCCCCGTTCTCTCCAATGGCGTAACACACCACTGCTAACCTGGTGGTCTCATCCGGTTTAGGGTTGCGGGATATGCAGCCAGAATTTCTACCTAATCACTTTATAAAAGTTGTTGAGGTATCGAGTTTGAGACAAATGTGGTCAAACCGGTGCTCCAAAATGTGCCCTTCTGTACTACTCGAAAATCATTGCCTGGAGATACACTCCTTATCCCTGCCCCACAGTAGGCGTGGCATTTGAACATGGCACGGAATTGGTTACTCGTGGAATATTCGAGTCTGGGACAACTGACAAGGGACCTCAAGGTTATGTTGAAACATACGGTCACGCCTACCCAGCCTCAGGGATTTCGAGTATAACTCGTTACTAAGACGAGGGAAATAGAAAAAAAAATTGTTGTTAACCTGACCGTCTGTCAGACAATAAAGAAGAATTCTTTAAGCAAAGAAAGACTGCTCTGCTGAAACACCATACATAGTATATCCTGCCAAACAGATGCACAAGAAGATCATCTCCTCGTATCCTGGTATGAATTCAGTGGTCGCCTGCATTGCTGCCTGCATCGATCACAGGAAATGCAAAGTGAGTTTTTGGTTCATTTTCTTTCGCAAGCCATCCTACTAAGTGGATCTAAAGACACAGCACGCACTGTTGGCATGGATGGGGACGAGTTTCCCGAAGAGCCCCCTCCTTTTTGGATACCTTCCTCCAAGATGACAGAGAAGAGCGGTGCGCCAACGAAATCGGCACAGTAGCAAGCCGGAAACCGCCCATGCGAACAGCGTCTATTGTTCCCTTAGCAATGGGAAGAAACATGACAAGGATTCCGAGGAGAACTTCCACTGTTCTGAAGTACCTCATCTTCCAGGCAGTAACCTACAAATCTGGTCTATGTATTCTACATGGTGCATCACCGGCATCTGATTCTTCGCTACTCGTTGACGGCAACGAACAGACTATGGTGATTGAAAATGGGTGCCAACTGACGACAGAATTTATTCCATCGCTCCTATCAAATAGCGTCGGTCAGTTTAGTTAACTCAAAGTACGTCCATATCTGAGGGCGAAAGGGGGCGTTCCTAAGTAAATGGCTGGATGAGCGGTGATAGGGCTCAGAACCAAGAGAGGTTCGCATAAAAGGGTAGAGTCAGCAGCTTCCGCCGAAATGTCCCTTTTACCCTCAAAATGTGAACTGTACTTTTCTGCGTCGATCTTTCTATCTGTTTGTTTCTTATGAAATTGTATTTTGTGTTAATTGCTAAAACTTGTTCGATATAAATCTGTAAATTAGAAGCAATCTCATGGATCATTCCTCAGTCCAAAGCCAGTCGTGTGTTGGGAAATGGTTCCGATTCATTTATTCCTCTGATTTCAGTGAGCGGATCCGTAATCAGGGACAACCCACCATGGGAGGAATGGGGTTTGTGCCAGTTCTCATCTGGTGGCAAAAGGGTGAGTCAAACGGCTTCTGAGCAATTACGATTTGAAAACAATTTTGTTTTATGAGCGACTTGCGCAAAACTTACCAACTTTACATTAGGATAATATTCACATGCTAAAAATCGATGGAAAACGTTCAGGTTCGAGTTCGCCAACGGGAGTGCACAAATTGCGAGGATCTTCAAGTGGATCCATGCTAATGATGAAGTAGTAATGAGCGGAAAAATTCGATCGGTGTCATATGATCTAATGAAGCCATAGCATTTATAAATGTAATTGTATCTAATAAATGTGGATAGCTCTACATCTGCTGGAAGTATGACGAGAAAAATCTAACACAGTTGCGAAACAGGTAATCGAGCATGTTTGTTGTAGCAGTACCTGTGGCTATCGAAAAAGATATGAACACGAAAATTACACTTAATTCAGCCCTTCATGGAACTTTCGCGTCGAAATGTAGTCGAGGTTGACCGAGCAGAAACCCACAACTCTTCTTGTCTGTGTTTGTAGTAGTAGAATGATCCAACCAACTCCTCGCTGTATACAGGGGGGGGGGCAACAACAAAAAAGTCATTTCGGCAGAGCGCACATATAACGAAGTTTTCGCAAGTCCAACAGGGAAAGAGTGGATATGAGTACGAGACGTGGAAAGATACCCACTATCTTCCTCTATAAGCTGAGGGCGGCTGCGTGCCAATCGCCTTCATGTACGCTACAATATGAAGTCATTCCAGTCGCGGCCTGACGTAGACACACTTTGAAATTCACGTCGCGTCCAACAGGCTGCGAGAACTTCCTTTGAATGACAGTCATCCTCACAGATAGCTACTGGAGTCAGTACTCTTGATCTGCAAGACCTACCACATGTGAGCAGAGCTACGGCAAACGTCGGCTATCGGTCCGGGGATATCCACTCTTCACGGTCAATTCGCCAAGGCGCCGAATGATTGGTATGGGAACCCGACGGATTCAGCCTGGAATGGAAAAAACCGCCAAATATTCTTCTGTGGACGCACCGGGCTGAAGCTGAGGCGCGTAGGCGGTTACAATCTGAACGACGCAACTCCAAGAAAGAAATATCTTTTCCAATCTCGTCTAAACCCAGCCTAAACCGTTTGGAAACTTTGTACTGGCAAACCCAGAATTGGGTACACCGCTGAACAAACTCTCGAGAATCAAAACTTATCACGTGAAATATCGAGAAAGACGTTCCAGTATGAACATTCTCACACGCGCACCTGGAACAGCGAGTGGCGCTGACTACATTGAAGGAAGAAAGCGAATGTCTGAGATTGATAGCGCGAAAAAATCCGAGCTGCGGATCGAACAGAGTCTCGGTGCTCCAATTACCTGCGTCAAGACACGGTCTGCAGACGGGTCAATAGGGTGGCCTAACGTGGCGTGTCTACGCACAAGGGGGGGGCAAAAAAAGGTTAGCTTTTGCTTCATTAGAATTCCGAGCCGTAATCTATGCAACTTATTTAAAATCTGACGGAACATTTCTGCACCAATATTTAAAGAGCATATTAATACTATTACTACACTTTGCCTACCGCCTTCTGGAGGAGCGCCACTGAGAGAATTCTGGCACGCGCAACGGTCGATGTGGCCCTAGATCACCGAGATGGTTCGTATTTCCTCCGCACCGTAAGGCCACCCATCCACTTGAACGCCGCTCGAAACCGGGTTAATTGAGGATCAGGTCAGTGGTCCTACCTAGACATTCGTCTTCCTTAGGTACTCAGCCACCTTCCCGTTCCAGGTAGCGAGTTTCTCCTAAAACGCCCTTCCGATGTTCACGTGGTGTCAACCCAATTCGTAGCAGTACAGAAGTTTCAAAAAGGTACGGGGGACGACTATGTGAGAACGACTATTCTTCTTGAGTTGGTGCGATTTAATCGCTCAGCGCTCCAGCTTACGCGGTGGTGCCACTAAGAAAATATATTGTTTTTTCCCATTCCAAAGTGTCCGTCCGCCCATACCATCAATCCGGCGCTTGCGACTGCCGTGAAGATGATACCCGGACCGTACGACGCTGCCGTATGCTGCCGATGTGGAGGTCCTTGCTAGATGAAAGAGTAACTGACCTCCAGTACTATCCTGGATGATTCATTACCAATTAGAAATTTTCCACCTGTTAGGACGGGACGTGAATTTTCAAAAGCTCGTTCTCCAGAGTCAGGCCGCGACTGCGAGATGATCTTCAAAATATTTTATGCGTACATGAAGGGCGATTGGCGGCAGCCTGCTTCCAGTCTTATAGAGGAAGATATTGGGTATCTCACACTCCGTAACTCATATCCACTTGCCCGCTGTTCTTGGACTGCGAAAAACTCGTTGAATGTGGCTCTGCCGAAATACTTTATTTTCTTTGCCCCCCGCCCCCTGTATACAGGAAGGAGTTGTTGGATGCATTCTAACTACTACAAACGACAGACAAAGAGAGTTGTGGGTTTCTGGCTCGTCCACTCGATCTACATTTCGACGCGAAAGTTCCATGAAGGCTGAATTAAGTGTAATTTCGTGTCTCATATCTTTTCGAAGCCACAGTACTAGCTTACAACAAACCATGCTCGACTGACCTGTTTCGGCAACTGTGTTAGAATTTTCTCGTCATAAGCTTGCCGCATACTGTTAAGCTATCCACATTTATTAAGATGACATATAACATTTCATAATGCTATGGCTCATTAGATAATTATTACACGCGATCGAATTTTATCCGCTCCCATTACTACTTCACTATTAAGTCCAGGATCAAGCTGAAGATCTAGCAATTTCTTGCACTCCCGTTGGCGAATCTCGAACTCTGAACGTTTTCCCTGCGAATTTTTAGCATTGTGAGATATTATCATAAATGTAAAGTTGTAAACGTGGCTCAAAGCGCTTCATAAAACAAAATGTTTCAAAACTCGTTAATTGCTCCCAGAAGCCGTTGACTCACCCTTTGCCACCAGATGAGAACTGGCACAAACCCCATGTTCATTCCCTCCCAAATTGGGTTTGCCCTGATTTACGGAATCCGAGGGCTCACGTTGAAGATCATTAAGGAAATACAATGAAATCGGAAATCATTTCCCTAACACACGGACGGCTTTGACCGAGGAAGTATCCATGAATTGTCTTCTAAATTAACAGAATTTATATCGAACAGTTTAGCAATTATACCAAAATACAATTTCATAGAAAACAAAAACCCCGGACTAGAAGATCGCACGCCCCAGAAGTTATCCACTCCACATTTTGAGGGAAAATAATGACATTTCTGCGGGAAGTCATGCTGACCTCTACCATTTTACCTGCGAATATTAACATCACACACACACACAAGCTACCCCTGTCGTCCCCCCACCTGGTCGGTACCCAGGAGCAGACCTTTCCGTTACTGTAGCATCCCCGGCAAGCCGGCTGTATATAAGCGAAAGGGACCCTAAAATCCATGCCTGCGGAGAGATCGGTGAGCGTGAGAAGGCGACAGCCCAGACCCACAAGAGCGCCAAAGAAGGTAAAGTGAAAGCAGAGAGCAAACTCGAGGGAAGTTCAGCGTATATCGCTCTTAAGCGGCCAGAAGGAAGGATAGTAGCCATTTACTTAGAAAAAGCGGCCAGCGCGAACTCGCCTATATAAAGTTCGCCTCTCAATTATCGACGTACCTTTGAGTTAACTAAACCTGACGCGACGCTGTTTGATATAGGAAGCGATGGAAATAAATATCTGTCGTCAGTCTTGCACCCATTTCAATCAAACCATATGTCTGTTCGTTTCCGTCACGATGTAGCGAAACAGAATTGCGCCTGATGCATCCATGTTATAAAGAAATAAAAAAAAAACGGTGTGCTTTAAGATGCAAGAAAAGGGGAAAAAACAGAAAAAAAGGACCCCCGCGATCAGAAACAGAAAGAGGAGGGCAGATACCTACAAAGCACACCGAAAAGCACCCCACCAAACACCCAACTACGGACCGCAGAACGCGGGACATCATACTACTGTAAGACACCCAACGATGCAGCAACCGCACGGGAAAAAAGCCGAGAAAGATAGACTGACCCGACACAACACACACTGGGACACCACACCGACAACCACAACACACAGGAGCGAATTATGAGTTACGAAACAGGACTTGCGGAGATTCGAAGAGGTCGTAGCCCTCCAAGCGCACCACAACACACCACATCCGTAACTAACAAATCTCGAGGTCGGAGATAAGCGTATGAAATAGGGTAAAAATTGGATCCGGCAGATATTGTTCTATTCACTCCACGAACGCAACTACAAGGAGGCCGGGAGGTGAGGCATCGCGATCAAGATACAGAAATATACGTGACCGAAGGGGGTCGAGAGCCTGACGGGGGGAAGCCACACAGAGGAGAGAGGAGAGAAGAGGAGAGGAGCCGACACAAAAACCTAAATCACACGACAGCACACACACAGCAAACAAACAGACCACACACCCGGGAAGGCCACAAGACACAAGATACTATGCGAAACGTAATAATCAAAGTGATTGGTCAAAGGTAGAGAACAAGAAAGAGATGAGAGTAATAGGAGAGAAAAAATAAGAGGGGGTGAGCGAAGAGATAAAGAGATATACACAAGACCTACTACCTATGAGATATGAATATGAGAGGGATGGCGGCAGATGAAGATCACAGAGAGAGTAGGGCCAGAGTATACAGGCCGAAATCCTGATAGTTCTCCCCACCAACGCCCGCGACCGCCCAACACTCGGGCCGTTGGTCATGTTTACTAGTCCCATTACTTCCGACCCAGCCCTAATGAAAGTCATTTCTATAGAACAAATAGGATGTTCGCACTGGGGAGGTGTTTCCGGCTTGCTACTGGTAGCCCGTCTTCCTTTTGGCGCACGCTCTCTCTGTCAAATCTCTGAGGAAGGTTATACACAAAAGCTGATGGAGGGACGAGGCTATCGCGGGTGGGAGCAGAAGACACAGAACGGTCGAACTTGCGCATGACTTACAACAGATGACACAAAAGGTCATAAAAAGCCTGCTAAAATGGAAGGCAGTTCGTTGCCGTTCTTTAGACTGAACCCTTCAGTAGGGATGTGCTTCAAGATGAAAAATGAAACCAAAAATTCAACTTATATGCATAATAATCCTAATGAATCATGCCTAGGCCAATTGCCGGAGGCGACACTGAATCTCATACCCATGATACTAGCAAGATGATCTTCTTGGCATGAAGTGGTGTGTGGCTGATTGGAGGGCGATCGGTGTAGAGGGGGGGAGGGGATATACTAAAATTAAATGGTGTTTCAAGCCCATAGCAGTCCCTTCATTTTGCCTTCAGAAAATTCCGTCGTAAAATTATCCTGACAGACATTGAGATTGACAATCTAGTTTTTTGTCTATTTCCTCCTCTTAAAGTTACGATTTATCTCCAGGCCAATGATTTCAATTGATTTAAAGCACATTTTGAGCACCCCGGATTTTAACCAACATCATCTCGAAACTCCCGGACACCTCACCTTTTCTATAAAAATGATAGTAATAAAATTCTCTTGCATATCCCAACCCCTAACCGATGAACCGGGCCCCGCTGAAGTTTACGTTGTTTGGTTCCCATCGTGAAAAGAGGAACCTTCGGGATATCGGAAACTCAGCCCGCCACACAAGTCCGATTCCCCCCCCGACGGGCGACGCCCCTCCAGCAATTCCAGACCCCAAGAATCCCATACCACCACCCACGAACACTATGCGCGCCCCCCCACGCGCACACCCCTATGATACTCATGTCTCCGAATGGGAAGTGTCGCCTTGGTCCGGGCTCCGACACCAAAAATATCCCACCCAATCCCCACCTTGCCAACGTAGCGGCAGAATCCACCGAACTAATTGATGAAAAAACATAGCTAGTGAACTGCGAAACCCATTTTTAGTAGCCACTTGTCAGAGCCCTTCACAAATTTCACGTAGGGTAGCACTGCCTCTGATTCCGGGGCGAGTGATTCCGTTCCCCTCAGTGCCGCTGAACGCCCACCCGCTAGGATTGTGCTGAGCGCTGTAAGCGCGCACCGCGAAAGGCAGACCCTCCCGCGAACCAGGTCGGCGGTACATTAGCGCAAACAATGGATCGAAAATTGCTACTCTAATGAACCATCAGGCGGTACCCGAGGCCGAACCCCCGCGGTGGGTTCGCGCCACCGGGGTGAAAATGCACAGGCTACGCGGTTCAGAGGCGGAAACTGGCTAAAAAGAAGTAGCTCCGCCTATAGACCGCTGCGCATTGCACGCCGCAACCAACACATGCACACCCACAGGACGCAGCAGCGACACTAGCTGAAAGTTGAAAGGCGCAGAGTTTGACAATCGCTTGCCCATTCCAGGAACAGGTGGAAAGGGACAGAAAGATCCCGCCCGACATTGGCGAAAGTACAAAGTGAGCTACCTATGGCGAGAGCCGCAACATAAAGTGTGCCCATTGGTCGGTAAGTACCGCACCCTGCCCGCAGTCCAGTCGCTAAAGAAATACCCGACCCGCCATTCAGAT
>MU911943.1:43996-58643 GCA_036418165.1 Cooperia oncophora | reverse complement strand
GACCGCGAACTCTCTGTATACAGGGGGGGGGGGGGCAAAAAAAGTCATTTCGGCCGAGCCACATATCAACGAAGTTTTCGCAGCCCAGACAGGGGAAGTGGATATGAGTACCAGAGTGGAAGATACCCAAGATCTTCCTCTATAAGCTGGAGCAGGCTGCCGCCAATCGCCTTCATGTACGCCAAAATATGAAGTCATCTCCAGTCGCGGCCTGACTGGAGAACACCTTTGGAATTCACGTCGCCTCCAAACAGCTGCGAAACTTCTTGAATGAAGTCATCCACAGATAGCTACCTGGAGGTCAGTACTCTTGATCTGCAAGACCTCCCACATCGAGCAGCTACGGCAACGTCGCTACGGTCTAGGACATCATCTTCACGGCAGTCGCCAAGGCGCGGGTTGATGGTATGGACCGGACGCACCTGGAATGGAAAGACCAATATTTTCTTCGTGGACCCCGGGCTGAAGCTGAGCGCTGGCGGTTACATCGACCAACTCAAGAAGAATATCTTCTCCACATGTCGTCGCCCGTACCTTCTTGGAAACTTTGTACTGCTACAGCATTGGGTGCCACCACGTGGAATCGAAGGGCGTTGGAGAAACTCTCGCCTACCTGGAATGGAAGGGGGCTGAGTACCTAAAGAAGATGGAATATCCAAGTAGGTCACCTGACCTGAATCCCCTCAATTACCCGGTTCGGGCGGAGTTCAATAGGGTGGTCTACGGTGGCGGAGAAATCGACTATCTCGCTGATCTCAGGGACCACATCGCGGTCGCGTGCCAGAATCTCTCGATGGCGCTCCTCCAGAAGGCTGTGGCGGAGTGTCATAATAGTATTTAATATGCTCTTTAATATGGTGGTAGAAATGTCCGATCAGAGTTTATAAAGTGTAACTTATAGCGCCTCGAAATTCAATGAAGCAAAGTGACTTTTTTTGGCCCCCCTGTAGTGATGTCTTGCGCAGCACACAATCACCCTCTTTTTTGTATCCATTCCTTCCCATCCGACGCCTGTTAAAGTGAATCCCTTCATTTTGACTACTTTGACTTCAGACTTGTAGCGGTACGTAGCGCTACAATTGTACCAAACTCCAGCTTCCTTTATGTTTTTTCTTTCTGAATTCAACCCCTTTCTCTTTGTTTCTCATGTTTATCTGACTGAGCTCCTTTTATCGGTCACGCCTGTGTGTTGGCTTGCAACCTGTCCGTGGATGCCAAAAACAATTTCGTCATCAGGGTCAACGTGAGGCACCACTGCAAGACATCAAGCAAAGACATCCATCAGTAGCAACTCTGAAACTAAATTAAAGTCGAAAACGATATATAAAATCAATCATCACAGTGTTCTGTATCAAAAACTACATTAAAATGTGATAAAGTAGAAAAGAGGAGCTCAGCATCAGATAAATATGAGAAACAAAGAGAAAGGGTTGAATTCAGAAAGAAAAAACATAAAAGGAAGCTGGAGTTTGGTACAATTGTAGCGCTACGTAGCGCTACGTAGCGCTACAAGTCTGACTGCCTTATGAAAGCTTCGTCCCCGTTGTTCTACATTTCGTTGCATGGACGCGCGCTTATGTTTTATGTGTGGATAAACCCAGACGTGGCGCCGTGGAGCAATGCCTACAGTCGTCATCCGGGCAGTTGGTTAGGCGGCAGGGTCGCAGACGCGGCTGCGGCGCGTCACGACCGCGGCGATTAGCCCTTTCCACGCTGTTTAGCTTTCTTCTCCCCAATTAGCACTATATTTTTTTTCGAAGTAAGTTGTTTTCAAACTAAGTTTTGATGCATTAACCCCGACTTTTTTGTAAATTTGATCCTTCCGTATTTCGTTTGCATGGATGTTGGTATTTCGTCATCACGTGTGCGTGACGTGTACATGATACTCTTTCATCACACTAGCTATCACCCTGCATTTGCAGCCACAATGCCGCACAGTTGCCATGTGGAATCAGCAGCATTGTGGCCTTCTTCGGGTCCCAGCCCCCGTCCTTCTGGGACGATGGAATCGACAAGCTGCCTGAGCGTTGGCGTCGAGTAGTGGATGGTGATGGTGCATACCACTAATCTTCAGGCTGGTTCGCTATTGAGATATTTACAAAAAAGTCGGGGTTGAAACATATGCATCAACCTAATATATTAGGTCGTGTACTCTTTTTTTTGTTGTAATGAAGTGTTTGCGATTTTTTAGGCATTTCCACAATCGTTCGTTTAATTATTTGATTGATCGCAAAAAACAAAATGACAATCATAATTTATCTTGTGAAGACAAGGAACAACTAACCTCAAGAAAAGCAGCCAAAAACAGTGAAAATTAGGGAGAAAATGG
Organism: Cooperia oncophora; assembly: GCA_036418165.1. NCBI lineage: Eukaryota > Metazoa > Nematoda > Chromadorea > Rhabditida > Trichostrongylidae > Cooperia > Cooperia oncophora. The sequence goes on along the minus strand of MU911943.1, from coordinate 56,314 downwards.
CTAAAAGGCTGGAAACAGCTGATCGCCGCGGTCGTGACGCGCCGCAGCCGCGTCTGCGACCCTTTGACCGCCTAATCAACTGCCCGGATGACGACTGTAATTGGAAAAAGGTCATAGGCTCAGTTGATATGCTCTTTTGTCTTCTCATTTGCCCAGACATGTCTACAAACGATTTATGAGCAGCTCTCAACAAGTTTGGACTGCTCGCTGGCCTAAATGAACTTGTGCATATCGGCGCATGTAAGGCTTCACGAACTTTTCGTGCAAAACGACTGCCGATCGTGTTTGAGAGCCTAAATTAGTTTCCAGCCGAAGTCAAAATTTTAATCCCCTCGCAAGTGTTATTAGGGTATTGCGGTTACTTCATTCGTGTTTTTCATATGTTATTGTGCTATTTGATTCATAATTCGCACCTCTCGATATAATAATATTAACTCATGTTTTAATGAATTTCTTAAAGTATTCTTATGCGATCGCCAAATCGAAAAAGTATGAAGAGTCAGCGAGAAAGCTAATTAACACATTGAACTCCGCGTGAATTGCGAGCAGTACACGCGCACACTCCCATTTCGCGCGTGTATTGCCTACAATTCACATTTTGTGGATCAATTTCTTCCTAGCTAAGCCATGCGTTTGTGAATGATTATCGTTGAATATATGCTCAATATGTTTTCCTTATTCTACATTCTCTATGGCTTGAAGTAACGTGTTCATCAGAGCTGCTCCCTTTATACAGTTTACAGAAGGGTAACTGCACTTCATTGATAATTTTCAACCAATCCTTCTTCGCTTTTCAAGCTTGGTTGGCTAGAAGTTGTATTTCGTACCTCATACCGGTTAGTTTCTAACAAAGTTAGGAGGGTTCGTTATTCCCAAATAAAAAAATATAAATCCAAAGGCGCGATTGCATCAAGGACTGATTTGCTCTTAACACCTGATCTTCCGGAAAAAGATGAAATGTGACCCTTCATAAATGAATTCTATTTGACTGATATCACTCACATTCTTCGTGATTGTCATCATATAGTCTTCTGAGTTGTCCAAGTCATCTAATTCCTTCATCACTGTACTAAAATAAGTCGTCAAAACTAACATTGACATCCTCTACTTCGTTCTTTAGATCCAAGTATGTAACCTAACCGAGTTTTACCTTCTATTGAATAGGTTCACGCGAGAATCGAGCGCAAATGAAAGCAGAATGAGCGTGCAAAGGGCATGCGGCACAAAGACTCCCGTTCCGCGCGTTTGTGTATTGCACGCAATTCACGCGCGCGGAGACGCAGGAAGTGTAAACGGGAGTCGCTGCAAAAACGCCGCGGCGCTCAGTGTGTTAAGCGAGGCAACCCCACAGGCGAGTGCGCCATAGGGCATGACAGGTGAGAAGTTACAATCTTTCAAGAAACCAAACACCCTATTCAAGTCGTTATCCTCCGTGGTAATGCTTGACTCCATACAACATCCCTCCTTGTTAGAATTTCTGTTGATTTCATCCTGTGGTGGCAATGGTCTGCCCTAGGTCATGAAAAACAAGCGTCTGATCGTTCTAACAAATGAAATGGTCATTATTTTACAATAACGACTTACACATGTGTGGCCTAGTGTATAACCACTGAATAGAAAGATAAAAGGCGAGATAAAGATAAGAAAGGTAAACGAAATGTCTAACTGTTCAACGCTTTCGGGTTCTGTATCTCATTCAAGTGAAATTTATCGCGAATCGAAAATCATCGAGTTTATTTCTTCATCGAGGATCTGGCGATCTGTGCGTCAGTGAAATCGGCAACTGATCGGGGTATCTGGAATGACTGTGCGCGTCCAGTGCAAAAGATTTTCGCTGACGCTCGCTTTGACCCCATTAAAATGTTCCTTTCAATAACGATGGCGAATGGAGATCGCCTGCTTCTGATCGTTTTCATCGCTACAATAAGCTATTCACAATGTACTGCCGGCACATGTAAGATCATAATTATCTTTTATATCATTGAATAATGGCCTAACATCATGCTAAAATTGCAAAGGCTCCACGCGATACTATTTAGCTTTTTACTGCCGCTGAAAAGACAGAGATTTTTTTTGCTCCCCGCAGGACTCTACCTTGCGTTGAGAAGCTTGGAAAGGCCTGGCTCCAGTAGTAGTTGGATTAAATGAGCATCAGATCACTTGATGTCCCTTATGTCCTCATCTGGTATAAAAATATCAATTCAAAGCGAGCACGTTCACTTCGTAGAGGTAGGTTTCATACTTGTTGTAGAAGTTCGAAGAGAAAACTGCCAATCTAATCCTGTGAGGCATCATCTAAAAACTTAGTTCTTCCCTTAACACTGATCTTTCCAGTTACGTCCCTGATACAGCGTAACCTGGTAGGGGACCAGCTTCCAGGTCTTCAGCTTTGTCTAATCCTTTGTCAATAGCTCAGCGGAGCTGAGATGGTCCCTGGAACCCTGTGTGTCGTGGCGAGAAACTGTGATGGAACAGCTTTCTGAGGCAACATGCGAGGCTGCGTAACCATCCCGAACCCCTGACCCTCATTACTTTAGCAAACTGTCCAGTTGTCGATTGTGAGGTCCCACTTCAAAATTTCTGTGTAATATTTCTTACGTGGCACGTGTAATACTTCCCATGAGCCCTTGCAATATTTGTATGTGGCACCGATAGGTCTTAATAAGAGCTAATGAATCGAAATGTATCCGGCGAAATTGAGCCTTAGAAGTTTCATTTCAGCTAACGTTCCAATGTTCTCTACCCTTTCTCTCACATGGTTTTCGATTTCCCTTTCGATTTTCAATATATCTCTCCTAAGACACATCTTTTGCTTCCCATTTGGTCATCCACTTTCAATTAATTAAACTGCATTCACCTCCTTTCAGTCTGCAGCTAAAATGAACCATTTTTCTTTTCCGTGCCGAAACTCGTGCAAATGCTGGAAACTTCTTCGATTAAGTGCCCCACGCCTCAAACGACCACCCTAGCGGGTCATTTTATTTTTGATTCATTGCACAGTCTATGCAGGGAATTCTTACCTGCGCTATTTGTGCGGCAGGCCTTTAGTTCAGCTTCTTTCCTCAAATCGGCGTGCTATAAGTAAACCATGTGGTCAACTGAGTAGTACTTACTTTATAGAATAAAAAACACCCCACTTCGACCGCAAATGTAGACTGACCCCACTTCAACCACAAATGTAGACTGACGTGACTGTTTGACTGAACAACGAAAAAAGTAATTTTCATTCGATTTAGTGCAGAGAATCAATTCTGGAACCCTAGTTTTTTATGGATAAAGTTTTTGAACTCGCAGATCATTCGTTGTGTCTCTGACTGGGCTATGACCTAGACCTGCTGCAAAAATCAGAGAATGAGTAAATTGTACGATTTTTCCGAGCAAGCTATGATATTCTGATCTGGACGGTACTTCATGTTACTTAGTTGCGCTAGAGTTCCCACAAGGAATATTTTTAACCTGCAGCTTCTCTGCCACAGTCTTACAGAACTCAGCGTCATGAGCGCGAGCCGCGGGGTTAAACAGCAGTTAGTCTACTCATACTTTGCGGCACCGTCCACCAGCGACGACTAGCGTTCCGAGTGTCAACGACTAGGATACTATAGTTATCGATGTCGTGTCTGCCAGCTTCTGCCAGCGTCTCGAGGGCAAAGGAAGTATAGGTATCGATTTAGCGTTTTACAGCTCTACCAGCGTCAACCAGCGTTCGGCAGCGACTAGGAGTAGAGAGTGGGGAATAGAAGAGTAGCAAACAGGTCGGTGAGGCGTCGTGAAATTGCGGCGTGTGCAACCGCACCGTACAACTACCCCACTCCGCACATCAAATTACATAACACCATGCTTTAGCAGTTGTGCGGTTCGGTTGAAATTTCACGACGCATAAGCCAGCTGGTTGTTACCCTCCTAGCTCCCCATACTCTCTATTCCCGCTGCTGGTGAACACTGATGGACGCTGGTAAACGTTGGCAGAAGCTAGATCGATACTTATGCTTCCCTGGCCCTTGAGACGCTGACATCCTTGATCGATGGCTACACTTCCCTATCGCCGATACCCGGAGGCTCGGAACGTTAGTGGACGCTGGTAGTTGCTGGAAGACGCTGCCGCAAAGTATGAACGCAGCTTCATCGTAAAAAACGAGTCTGCGTTTTGGAGTTGCACACTTGGAAAATTCCTACTGTAGGGACCAAAGAAAACTCACGAAAACTCGCTACTTAAATAGAGTCAGATCTATTCTGTATTGTGTTCAGCTTAGATTATTATATTCTATTCTACTATATTATTCTAGTATATTACATTCAACTTACAACTCAGTTGTATTCTATTTCTTTATTGCACCCATGCGGCGTATGTCGCGCGCGCAGGCCCTCATCCATTCAGAAGGCTAGCGCTTTTCCCCATACCTTCACTACTTGAATAGTGAATATACACTCATTAAACAAGTAGATCAATAGTTAATCATAACGTACTGTTTTCAGCAGCGAAATGCTTCAAACGAATATCGAAACGAGCCATCGACAATTATCCGCCTTTGGCTGAGTATCATATGGAATCCCTGCGGGCTTGTTCAGACTACTGTATTATGGCCGCTGGCAATGAAAAACCAGCGGTGAAAATTGGAGCTATTTTAACCTAAAACCTCACGGGAAGTACCTCAGAAAAGTTTGTAAGATAGCACTTCAGGAACCCCTCTGTCGATCCTTCACTTACGATATTGCTATGAAAACATGTCGTCTGTATGATCACGACGGAATGAGGGTAATAATTTTTAAAATCAAGAAGTGCTGTTTTTTTTTGCAATTTTCGACTCCTTTCTCGAAAAACTTCTAATTTTTCTCATAGGTTCCTGCAATTCTACACCCTGCAATCGGCATTGACTTTTACAAGAGGATAAATGACGGCATGGACTGCAAGAGTGAGTTCAACTAGTGTCAACCAACGTTCTCAATGCCGCAGAAAGATTCGTGTAGAATGATTAAAAATCTCGTAATTAGCTGAGAGAAGAAATAGTTCTACAGTATAACTTCGTTGTTGAGATGGCTTATGCTTCTCCCAGAAGATTATAAACAACGCAGGTCCTAAATGCACAGGGCTCCGCTAGATAGTGCGTGGCAAAGGTACTAGGGGCATACAAGGGTCAGAAACCGCGACTAAACCATGACCAAATGACCATTGAGATATGCCCCTGCGTAGCGTAGACATGATTATGTCACCCTTGTATGTGCGTGCGTGCGTGCGTGCGTATGTGCGTTCGTGCGTGTGAGTGGGCGAGTGGAATGGGATGGTTTGTTTGTGCTGTCGCTATTGATGCTGCTATCTACTGCTGTGATGCTGGCCTGTGCTGGCTGGCTCTGATGCTGCTATGCTACTGCTATGCTGCTGCTATGACTGCTATGCTGCTGCTGTGCTACTGCTACTCTACTGCTGTGATGCTGCTGTGATGCTGCTGTGCTGCTGCTGTGCTACTGCTATGATGCTCTGTGCTACTGCTGTGATGCGCTGCTATGACTGCTGTGCTACTGCTATGCTGCTGCTATGCTACTGCTGTGATGCTGCTATGCTACTGCTATGCTGCTGCTATGCTACTGCTATGCTGCTGCTGTGCTACTGCTATGCTACTGCTGTGCTACTGCTATGATGCTCTGTGCTACTGCTGTGATGCGCTGCTATGACTGATGTGCTACTGCTATGCTGCTGCTATGCTGCTGCTGTGATGCTGCTATGCTACTGCTATGCTGCTGCTGTGCTGCTGCTGCACCCCATTTGCCAATGCACACCGCGCGTGCGGCTGAGTGTCTCTGTGTCTCTATTCATTCATTATTCTATGCTTCGTTCTCATTGGAACTTTTTTTTGCCGCTTTCTTCTCCTCTTTTTCCAAACATAAACTTATCAAAGCCTGAGAATTCCCTTATGGACTCCACTAATTGCTACTTCAAACACAGAAGGTTTCTTTAAATATTGTCGCACCGACAGTTTTCCCACTAGCACTGGTAGGACTGGTTTCGCTACTTAAATTGTGTCTGAGGCGCAGAGTGATGTAATGGGAACTAAGGCATGTATGTTTTTCAGATACGAATCTTGCCGAAAACAATCTTAACTTCGCCAAATTCGGATCGTTTTCAGCAGAGCACGATGAGATACAGAGGGTGAGACAGATATGACTGTCGACAACGAAATTCTGAGATTTCTATGTTACTCTGTCTTTAGAACCCTCGGCTGCCTTCCGACATCGAAAGTGAAAACGAAACGTTGCGAGATATAGAGCTTCCAAATGAGATGTGAGTCTTTTGAAATTCTACGCAACATTTTAGTTGAAGGCAGTTGGGAGTGAATCCCTAAGATGAGTAGGATCAATACGCCTGACGGCACTTTGCAGTTTTTTGACCGACTCCTTTTTTTTGCCATTTCCCCCCCCCCCTATACTGCACCTTGCTAGCATTTATGACCGAGTACAAATTATGATGCCCTTTACCAATTCATCCCAATTTGAACTGCACCAGTCCAACTCGGTCGGAAGACCCAATGAGAAACTTTCAACGGACAGTCCTAATCAGTGGGCCGTCGCTGGTATTGTACTTCTGATGAGGACGATCTTTGCGAACATGGGAGACTATTAGAAGGACCTCGATATGTTTTGGGTGTACATGCGGGGAGCGTTGGAGCAACGCTAGCCTTCCTGCCGGACTCTGAGTAGATCAAAGAGACAAGCGCAACACACATTAATTAATTATCCGTGCAAATGAGAGGAAGTGCTAAGGGGCGTGGATTGGAGTGCAGCTAACTAGAAAAGGAAATAGACACAGGTAGAAAACTACTACAAAATAGTACTGCTTTGTCGGTGGCTTTTCTCCATGATGAACGAATGGACTAACCCATTGTTTTGAATGCTCGGTGTAAAAAACGAGGCGAAAAAAATCTCTAAAATCTAATTTATTTCAAGTTAGCATTTGTATGTATTTGGGAGCTTTCACTGGTTCAGATCTGACACATTTGAAAAAACGAAAGTACTGAAGAAGAAAATCTCAAAGAAGGTACCAGAAGAAAACGGCCTCCAAGAAGCCACGAGTGGTGTGTTTCTAAAACTCTTCACTAGGTGGGAGAAGCTCTTACAGAATTTAGCAAAAAGTTAGCCATTTAGAACCATGTTTGACAAGTACTGGTTACTATGTTGTGATTGGAAACGAAATCGTTCAACCGATGTCTAACGGAGGGGCAGTGAAGGTAAAGACCATTATGTTGTCTCTCAAACATTCTCCTCTCAGGAAGCTAAGCTGGAACTTCACTTCAAGTTCGCTTGAGCTTTATTCTATATATGAATATTTAATTGCTCTCACTACTTTGAGAACGGCTGCTCATGCTTTCGCGAGTAATACTGAGAATTTTTCAAGAATACTCTTAAGGTGTACAATGGCGTCGACCAAGGAGACTGTGCAAAGTTCTGTAGCAGTAATCAGGTATGTTCATACTATATCTAAAAGGTGAAAAATCTTTGTTCACAGAAGCGATCAATATGCATCTCAATGCGTGATCGCTGGAGGAGTTGCTCTCCAGTGAGGCTAAGCCACGATGCCACCAGAAGAGCCTTGCTCGCTGTGAAAAAAAGAAGAAGTACCCTACCATATTGATATGGAATAAAGCGGTGGAGGGACCAGTAACTCTCTCAGAATAATTAGTGCTCTATCGGCGAGAGTGCGCAGACGAGCAGGCATGGCGAGGTTTAGCGTCGCTCTCATTTGGCCCTCCTGGGGCATACTGTCTAAAGCATTGTTCAGTTTTCAAAACATCGAAAGTTCAAAGTAGAATGACTGCTTTCTCTTTGTGATTTCAGAGATTTCTCAAATTCTTTACTTACGAGGATTCACACAAAATCGATCAACAGTCATCTTTTACAGGGCCCAGATCACGAGAGCGTAGTGTGTTCCTCGCTGAACTACTTCCCACTTACACGCAAATGCGAACTGTACAGTATACTTGCTGAGCCTCATGGTCCTGGAAGTCTAGTGGAAAACCCGGATGTAATTTACGCGGAAAAATTCTGTTTGCCAGGTTGGAGCCTTTTATGGAACTAATGGTACTAATGTGATTCAAGGAGACTCCAGAGAGTGAGAGTAGTAGAAGAAATTCATCAATGAAACAAACTCACAAACTGGGAAAAATTAGAGCAGAACATTAATGTGGCGGATGCAATTGTTACAAAATTCCTTCAAGTTCTATATTAACGGTTGTAAATTTAGCAAGAAAAAATGAAACGTTGGAATATTCAGTGGTAATCTTTTGAATCAGACCATCAGACGATGGCTCTTGAGATAGGCCATGCACTTGTTCTTACTGTGAACCGTTGAAATGATTGATTATGCACTGAGTGTTTACATCGTCTTCTCATCCAACTGCTTAATAAGCATCAAACCATACTTGAAAACTCTTCGCAATTACTCAAGCAGATTTACGAAGGTTATTACTATATTACATTTATAATTTTAGAGTCACATGTAACTTGTCAAGATGATGAAGTCTTCATTCTACATGTACAAAAAAGTTTGTCCGGTATTCCAATCACTCAGACGTCGTCTCAAAGCATCACAAAATGCTTACAAGCATGCCTGGACGATGACAATTGCAAGGTTACTATTCAGTAATTTACAGCCAGTACTACTTGACCACTTTATTACCTTTCACTATGAGTATTGCTACCAGTATTGCTGCACCAATTTGCAAACGAATCGGCTTCTAGAGCGAAATCTTCTTCTTTGAAACTCATTGAGCTCAACAGTTTTACGAATTTTTTCCGCTCATATTTTGAACAGCAATTAAGACCGCAGATTCCCACCCTTTACTCCTAGGCATAGTCCACGTTCACCGTAGAGGCGTGGACCGTCAACTAATATTTATTCCTCTTTGATGCGCCCTCTTCTAGAGCAGTAAAGCAGCAAATAGAGAGGACAACGATTTTCTGTCATCGTCCATGTCTTTTCCAAACCGAATAACGTGGAGTGCGTCTTTGATAGGTATTGATTTTCAGACAGGAGTATTTGATTCATCGAAACAACTCTGCCATTTGTACAAGGAGTCGGTAGCCAAATCGCAAGATACAATAGTGGAAACCCCACCAGGATTCGTCATGATTGAAAATGGATGCGCTGAAAGTCGGCGCTCTTCAGCTAAAAAGCGGAAAAGTGAAATACAGCATTTCTCGGAGGTAAATATTTACAGATTTACCCTCATATGGAGTATTTAATCTCTGAGCTTCAGGAAAAGACCTCATCGGAATGGTCTGATTGTGCTTTCAGAGTCCACGGAGCACGAGTACAGGTGGGATATTCAGCTTCAATAATTATCTTTCTATTTCTTTTTATTATACTTATGCGAAGGTTTTTGAAGGTGTGCTACTTCTAAAATGGGGATAATTTTTCATATATACTGAGGAGTTGCGTGATGCGCGTGAACACCGTGCCCCCGAAAAAACGCGACTCCGCAATAAACCCTCGAAAAGTTTGATGGCAGCAGAGCCGAGTAGCAGTCTAGGTGCTCGTTGACTAGTTGAAACTGTCGAAAACGCTCCGAGTAGGCGAGAGACAAAGAATCGATGGTGATCCCTGGCAAGAAAACAGATAAGACCAGCGAGAGAGAGAGATAGTGCAAGCGAGGAAGGCAGACAGTACAGCAAGCAATGTGGGCGGAGTCACTCGAGCAACTAGGTGCCTCAACGCCCCTATCATACAACTTTCTATTGCTAAATTTGTGCAGTGTTACCCTCACGTCACATCTTCTTACGAAGTGCTTGCATTCTTATGATCACGTACCATTTTTTTAAAGACACGATATTTTGGTACTCGGTCTTAAAAGCTACCAGGGTGTTAATACTGTGAGAATGGCGAAAAAAGAAGTGAAGCGGTCAAAAACCTGCAGAGGAAAGCCTCTGTTCTACATGATTCACAAAGCATATTTCGGACGAGTTTCCCACTGGTATCGTGCCAATAAGGGCTGCGGTATACATGGCTGTATGTATGTACTAACCTGTATTCTTACAGTACCGCAGCCGCTTATCAACCTCTTCGCTTCATTTTGTGCTGTGCAAATTTAGCGATGTGAGCATCAGCACTGCTCGGACGTTTGTGGGCGGGCGGGCGCAATTTGTATTCGAGCCGTTGCCAGCTTGGTAGGACGCTATAAGCGTACCTTTCTTGCAAAAGTGACTGCTCAGGGGTGCCGATCTCTACCCTGCTGGGCGTTTCAGTCCTAAACGCTCTGGGATTTATCGTGATTTCAAGTCATGAAAACAGCAGCCCGATTAATATCACAATAAACTACTGACCCCGACAAACCATGAAGTTAACCATGTGACTGCAATTTTCCATTTTTGGTCATGTCAAAATTCACAACATCTAGATGACCTGATTTTGACAGTTTATTTTCAGGTTCGCGAAATCGAAGACGGTAGACTAGAGACGAGAGCGTGCTGATATAGCAACAATACATGATAAGAAACGGATTTTTTCACGAGTCACAATTTAATCACAAAATAAATATAACTGAATAAATGTAATAATTACAGTGTTCACCGGCATTCAATATTTGTAACAACGTTTTCTGATTTAACCGCAATGGTTTCATGTTTCCAATAGAAAACTATACTTTTGGAGGTATTATACTCCTCATCATTACGGACTGTCGGGGCGGGTCAGTGCGGCTGCGTTTTCCGCGGTTCCAAAGTCTTTCTGCACCAGTTGTTGAAGCGATCAAATGACATAACAGCATTATATCCTTCGTCATTACTCGTTTTCTACCACTTTTTGTCGCATACGCGCTTCAAAGAAAAGGCTGAGAACGGCTTCAAACAGTGTGCGCACTCCTTCTGGCCGATACGCCCCGACAGTCCGTAATGATGAGGAGTGTAATCGTTAAAGGGTAGGGGAGATTGAGTATCTCTGTAAGTTCTGCCAAGGAGGGCTCACGATATGTCTACAGCACTAGGAAATGTATGTACATGACAAGAGATATTCAAGAGAATCCTCGGCAAAATCCACAATGATCAGAAAGGTCAAGCTGCATTCACCACACCTTTCCCATTGATCGGTAATGTCTCAGATTTCGTTCCCTGAAAAACGAGTATTAATGCTCCTAAATATTTATATGCATGGGAGAAAAAAAAAGTTGAGCGAACCACGCTGGTACCTTTGATACCCTCTTCACACCTACTCTTAACCTTTTCGAGCCTTTGAACCTTTTTCGGAGAACTCGGAATGGACATCCTTGTGCCAGTTTCGCGGCGGAAAGTTGAGAAGTTAAGGAGTTAAGGTGTAATGCCGCTTCAGAAAGTACCTCCCTTTCCCAGTGACTCCGCCTCCAAACTCCGCCTTCCATGTCCGCCTTCGTCAAAGGGTTCATTGGAAGGAAGTCAACCCACCGAGCTCGTCCCAAGTCGCGGTTTATTGACCATTCCCCATGCAATTATTTGATTCTAGAGGAGGTCCTATCAAAGGCGTTTTTGACGTTCCATTTGGCATTTCCTCTTCACGGACGAGTCCATTGAACTTCTCTTCCACATTTTAGCACCATTACCTACGCTCCTTGTCACAGACCGTACTTCCTTTTGAACTCCTCAGCTCTCCTCATTTATGACTCTAGACCAATAAGTGTCTTTGTTCAAAATAAAGCTGACTGTAAAATTTTGAGGGGAAGTGCGTACGTACACTGTGGATCAAGGGGCGTGTCAGCGAGCTGAGCATGGTGCGCAGCCAGCCTTTCCTGCGATGTTGAAGCGGGTAAGGGACAACAAGTGGTGGAAAACGACTGCTACGAACGGCATCATACAGTCAGTCGTGTCGGATAAATAAAATGGGCTGACTTTATGCCAAATTCTCTTTGACGAGCCGCATCATCCGCAGCCAACAAGGGTCGAAATCAGCTGCACTCAGTTAGAAATTGAATATCACTGACCGAAAATGACTTTCTGAGTTGAAGGTTTATATTCCCATGCTTTTCCCTCCAACCTGATCAATTTTTGCTACTTTCCCTTACTTACTGCCGGATTTGCATCACCATATCAATATTTTATGCGAAAGTACGGCTACCGTAAAGCTTGCACACGCGACGCTAGCATGCGAATTCCGCGGTTAAAAAAAAACGACACAACCAAATCAAATATTTATGGACGATTTTCAGATTTAAAAAAAGCCCACGGCGCCAACTGCTGACCGCTTCTGGAATTAGCCTCACATCCTGCTTTCTATTCAAAGTTGTAATGATATTTCGAATGCGATTTAGCCCACACACTGGCCTGCGAGTGAAGGGAAGGGCATCCCACACACAAGCCAGTGTTTTT